>BQKZ01005374.1:0-24022 GCA_036244855.1 Temnopleurus reevesii | reverse complement strand
ACGCACGCACGCACGCACGCACGCACGGACACACGGACGCACGCACGCACGGACAACCCGAAAACATAATGCCTCCGGCACCACCTTACGGTGGCGGAGGCATAAAAAAATACAATGTAAGCTAACTTGTCATCATTCAACCAGGGGAAGACATCTTTCCATCGATACAAAATTTTCAATCAATTCAAAATCGAGTTTCAAATCATGAACGTCTCATTAAAGATATGTAAAATGACATTAAACTCAAAGTAATTCATGATTTATGGAGTTAATTCTTGAAAAATGCGTACAAGTTAAACATCTTTTCTGGTTATGGTTCTGATTATATCTTGATAACAACCAAGTCCACCAACAGTGATCTTTTTAACAGAAGTAACATTAAGCCTAAAATTACTATCAAAACTTACAGGGTGTTGCTAGAAAGTTCTGACCAATTGCAAGATGCACTTGATTGGTGCCCACCAATCGAAATCACCAGTTTATGTGCGCCTTGTGAGTATCTCAATCTGCTTGTAAATGAAGATGCATGTTTAAATCTGCAACAGATTTACAGTTGATTTGCAATCGATTGAAACTTTGTAACACCCCTCAACGTATTTTCATCTAAAAGTGAGCCCACCCTACACATCAAATTCAAATTATTGGTTTTTTTTACATAATTGTGTGTGTGTGTCAGTTTTTTCTCTCATTGAATACTCCTGCTTTGTGCATCAATTCGCATCAATTTCTTGGTTTTAAATCCAACAAATTTCCCCACCAACCCCCCCCCCTCCAAAAAAAAGAAGAGGATCAAACAATACGGCAAGGTGTAATCACTTACGAAAAGGAGACGCTTCCTGTAATCCAGATCGGCTTCTTCCGGTCGTCTGACAGGAACCGGTATCTCATCTCGTCTCAGAATGATCTCCAGCTGGGCGATGGGGAAACTCTTAGCTGGGTCAATATTCTTTCCATTAATCAACCCAACCAGGTACTCAATGTAGTGTAGTCTTTAAAGAAAAAGAACAAATATTGTCAACTTTTATAAGGTTGAACCTCCCTTAAGCCCCAGTCATATAGAAGCCCAGAAGCAACACAATCAAACACACTTTTTGTTGAGTTCACAGTTAACTGCCTTTGAACAAAGAGTTAATGCAACACGATCAAACACGACACTTGTTCAGTTCAGAGTTAACCGCCTCCGAACAAGGAGTTGTGTTGAATTGTGTTCCATTTGGGCTTCTATATGTATGAGACTGGGCATCAAGTTGTCAAAATCAAAATTAGTTTTGGGAACATACACGTATGTTATGCAAAACAATCTTACCTCCTATTAGCAAAAAATCATTTTTAATATACTGGTGAACACATTTTTTAGCACAAAAGAGATTTTGACATTTTGGACAATTTTTGACAACTTTAGCAAACATTAGGAAAATAAAAATTTCATAAACAGTTTATTCATCTGAATTTTCTTCATTCTATAATAGCATGATAATCCCAGGGGTGGTTGCCCTTTAGATGAGCATTTTTGAAAAAGAATGCAATATACCTGCAGAGGCCAGCATTCTTTGGATTGACCGTCCGGCCACACTTGTCATCCTCCAGACCGTTTGGTCCATCCTTCTGCTCACGGACCCCGCAAACTCCCTTCTCATTCTCCTCAGCGTTCTCCGGTGGATCCTTGTTATACTCAACATTTGCATCCTTTAACAAGAAAATTGTTCAAATGGGATAAATTATAAAAATGCTATGTTTATAATCGGGATTCCCCTTTTTTGGCTAATTTTCTTATTATCATCATCATCCCCCATCATCACCATTATAATTATCACCATCACCTTCATCATCATCATCACAATCACCTCCATCATCAGCAGCAATGAAATGTTTTTATATCGGTCGGCCTCCCATAAGGGCATTCCTTTTTGGCTGCTACCGTCAACCAGTTTATATATCTGCTACATATTTTACTCTGTAAATTTTAGTGTTTTTTATGCTGTTTGTGAAATAAATGGATGAACTGAACTGAACTGACCTGAATCATCATCACCATCATCATCATCATCACCGCATCACCAATTTTATCATCATCATCATCATCATCATCATCACCACTTCATCATGAACATCATCATCATCACCATCACCTCCATCATCAGTAGTATCATCATCATCATCACCATCATCATCCTCACCATCATCAGCACCGCATCACCAATTTTATCATTATCATCATCACCACTTCATCATGAACAATCAACATCATCATCATCACCATCACCTCCATCATCATCATCATCCTCATCCTCATCATCATCATCACCACCATCACTTTCATCAACATCGTCATCATCTTCATCATCTTCATCATCTTCATCATCATCATCATCATCACCATCAGCATCACCGTCATCATCATCATCATCATCATCACCTCCACCACCACCATCACTCTCATCAACATCATCATCATCATCATTATCACATCCATCATGATCACCTCCATTTTTCTGCTCTTGTTGCAAAATGCTGCTGCGCGCATTGTAACTTGTTCTAGCAAGCGCAGCCACATAACTTCTATTCTAAAAGATCTCCACTGGTTGCCCTTGAAGGAACGTATAGTTTTCAAGATTGTTCTTTTAGTGTTCCATATCATTGATGGAACATCCCCCAGTTACAATAATGATATAATCCACACATACCAACCTACACGAACTTTAAGATCACCCTCTAGTAACCTGTTACAGGTTCCGGTTTCCAGAAGATCGTGGGGGGAACGAGCATTTGCTTACTCAGGCCCTACCACAGAGAAAACCTTAACATCATTATCTTCCTTCAAGGGCAACCTTAAGACTTATTTATTTAAAGAGTGCCTTTTGACTTTCCTTGTTATTTCTTTTCTGTAATGAATTTGCTCTGAGCGCATTGAGCACCTAATCAGAGTGGAAAGTGCGCTATATAAGACACATGTATTATTATTATTATTATTATTTTCGTAGACTATTTCTTAATAGACACTCACCTCCAGAAGTTTCTGTAAGAATGGAATTTCTTCATCTCTTAGGTAAAAGAGACAATCCCTCGGGTGGTGGGCGTGAAGACCCTTGTTGCGGCAAGAAGCAAACTTGGTACATGCCTGGAAACCAGAGAAAATAAACCATGTTAAAGGCAATTCCTAACATTGTTGAGAACCAAAGAAAAATTTAGCTGATTCAGCTGGTGCAATATTTATTCTTCTATAATAGAGTCAGGCATAGCATTGGGGAACACGAACGACTGGTGACCCTTTCTCATGGAGTGCAGGAAAAGGTCATCAGTCGTTTGCAGATTCATGTGGGATGTATGAACAGCAGCTGTATAAAATACAACCCAGGTTTATACATAAGATGTACGTCGGCTTGACATATTTTATGCGATAATGTCAGAAACAGCGTGAAAAGAGCATATTCGATCATTCAATAGACTATTTCAAATTCATGTGCGTTTCAAGCCAAAGAACATAGTTATTTGTTTTTCCTAAACCGTTTGGTAACAACTGGACTAGAATACTCTCATCCAATTTGCATAGTATGTTGTTTTGTCAGGCAAGCCTTGGGCAAGCATTTGGGGAGTCAAGAACATCCTTTATGTTTGAGGTGTGAATGAAATTTGCATATATTAGTAAACCTGGGGCCAATTGAACAAATAGCCTTAGCTATACTCTTCTTGCTAAGATGTCTAAACTTCTTGTGCCACCCTCTTAACATTGACACAAACGTTGATGCATCTATGTAAAGAGGATGGCACAAGAAGTCAAGACGTCTTAGCAAGAAGATAGCTTAGACCTTTTCGTGCAATTGGCCCCTGTCTATTTTTCTAAACTTACATCTGCTTTTTTCATAGGTTCGTTGCAGCCACAGCAGAATTCGAAGATACACTGAGGGCATTTGAAATGCATGCATCCACCTTTAGCTAGCTCATACCTCATCTTGCAGCGTGGGCACTCTGTGGATTGGAGAGCATATTGATCAAAGTTCAAACAACATTTTATATTCGAGCATCGGTCAGCCTTGCTAATCTAAAATCAGACCCCAACATTTCCAATCATCTTATGGTTCGTAGGAGGAAATGACAATTAAAAGAACCGCAGATGCCTCTCTACAGTTGTTAATAAGTCATGTGAGTTGGGATACCCACTCCCGGTTATGGACAATCATGCATGTGCATTCCACCTTATCAGGTTTTAGATCAAAGAACTTTTCCTTTCTTTTTTTCTCTTTCTCTGACATTTCTCGCTTCTATTTTCTTCTTGAAAATACATACCGATCCCATTTTCATTGAGATGAGCCGCCAACCCTTGAGCCTGCAAATCAGGATCATTCTTCTCTTTCCACTCTTGGAATTCTTCGCAGCTGATTCCCTCATGCTGGTCCATCAATCCCGAAACCACTCAGCGCTGATCCGAGCATAAGATCTTTCCCAAATTCCCAAAAGATTCCCAAAATATTTCCCAAATTTTTCCTCCTCCCACCCCCTCCCCCATCTCCCCATCGCTCACCAATGCCATTTTCATTGAGATGAGCCGCCAACCCTTGGGCCTGCAAATCCGGATCATTCTTCTCTTTCCATTCCTGAAACTCTTCTCAGCTGATTCCCTCTTGCTGGTCCATCCATTGCTTCTTTCAGAGGAAGCATGTCAGCTTGTTGCACTCCGGGCATCGCATCTTGCGCCTGTCGGGGGCACCGTTGATGAAACCAGAATTACACTGCAAAGGGGTACCAAAAAAGGAATAAAAAGGTTAGAAGCTTCCTCCAACTTTTTGATTCCCTCGTGTTGGTCCATCCATTGCTTCTTGCAGAGGAAGCAAGTCAGCTTGTTGCACTCCGGGCATCTCATCTTGCGCCTGTCCGGGGCGCCATTGATGAAGCCAGAATTACACTACAAAGGGGTACCAAAAAAGGAATAAAAAGGTTAGAAGCTTCCTCCAACTTTTTTATTCCCTCGTGTTGTTCCATCCATTGCTTCTTGCAGAGGAAGCAAATCAGCTTGTTGCACTCCGGGCATCTCATCTTGCGCCTGTCCGGGGCGCCATTGATGAAGCCAGAATTACACTACAAAGGCGTACAAAAAAGGAGTAAAACCAAATTCGAAGCTTCTACCAACCTTATGATTTTGCGGTTAACTTTCATCCTCTCCTGTGGACTTTCTCAAGCCTTATGAAATCATTTGGCGTTTTACTCCGACCCTCTCACTGTCTGTTGAGCAGTGGTCCATAGATATGGGATAATGCATATCATTCATCCCCAACTACCTTCAGTGTTATTATTAAACAGGCTTGTTACAGGAACCATTAGTAAAAACAGATGTTTACAAATTAACAGACATTTCAGTAACATAAATTTGTATCAATAAAGCAGTACCATGGTTGAATAATGGTTAGTACATTATGACAACTGATGATATGTGTAAAATAATTAGTATACTTAGGATGACTGCCACTCCCAGCGCATCAATGGTATCAAATTGGAAACTATATTTTACAAATTTCTTTTAACATAAATTCATAAAATAATAATGCCTCCGGCACCACCTTACAGTGGCGAAGGCATAAAAATTTCCCAATGAACGTAAGTCTAGTCATTGCCCAATAACCAATGATTTTATCATAAAGTGCATCTTTAGAAATTATGCATTTACGAAAACTAACTTTTAATACAACAGCTCATTTTTATATAACTTGAAATAACTTATTTGTTGCCAGGCATAACAGCAAATAAAGTACAGCAAAATTAATTCTATAAATAGCTAATAGCTGCTCAAAGGAATATGATATAATGAATTTGATGGAAATAAACATTATGACTTAGAGTAATAGTAAATTGGCCTAAAGGTATTGAACGATTTGATGTTTGCAAATTTCACCAAGAGGGATGAAAATAAAGGGAAAGGACTTACATGGGCACACCAGCAGAAGTTTCTATCCTGCATAAGGTTCCAATCCCGTAGCTTCCTTTGAAACAACTCGTAGACCTCATCGGACAGCATTTCACGCAACTAAAAACAAACAAAAAACAAACAAAATGAATCACAGTCCGTGAAAGATTCTTGTTTGTTGAGGGATGAAATTTGTGCAATTTCTGCTTCACTGGGTTATCTTGTCATTTCTTGTTAATTCGAAAAATTGTATGGTTAAATATTGTCCAACATCTCTACAACACAATGTATCGAAGAAAGATGGAAATAATTAAATTAATTGAACAAAGAAATAAGAAAAAATATCATTAATACTATTGAAGTCTGCATGGTGTTGTGAAAAAAAGCAATAAAATTTTTCTTGCAAATCTTGCAATTTTTTTTTTTTCATGTTGTCACTGTTTTTCTTCACTCTTCATGTGAGGAAGGATCGCTCAAGGTGACCGGAACATTTTGTTTTCCCTTCCCCTGGTCAGAGCTGTGCTCAGTTCTTTCACAAACTATTCTCATGAAAGATTCTCTTCACATGGCGATACTGCAAACAACCTTCATTATCTATTGATTAAAAATAAGCAAACAATACAAACAAATTGGATGTATCTGTTTAAAATTAATGGAGAGGAGCCATTATTGTCTCTGTCTTTATCAATACTCTAGAAATCCGTGACCAATTTAATCAAATTTAATGGGAACTCACCAGAATATCCAAGAAGGCAAAATAATCTGATGCCACGGCTATGTCATCGAGATTGGGCTCATCGCACGATGGACATTTTCCCTTCATGATGCTCTTGTCTCGAGCGATGATCTCAAAATGTCCAATAACGCAATCACGACACATCATGCACTGGCAGTTGATCAATGACATTAGCTGCAGAAGAGTAAAAACATGGTCTTAAAAGTTAGGCAAGACAAGGAAAGAGTAAAATGTCAAATTAAAAACAAACTCTATGGTGGAATGATTGTGAATTACTGTACAATGCTCCGTAGCACACGTTCCCCTTATCAAGCAATGTGGCGTACATGTTTATTGCGAATATTCATGGGAATCTATTCATTTTCGTTCAACTTACATACAACAGGAAAGAAATGTAGGGATTACGAACCAGGGCCTCGTAACATAAAGGTTTGCGATTAATTGCTAATCTAATAGCGATTGATATCATTCGCAAGTCTATGGCAAGTCATGTACTAAAATTTGAAATTGATCACAAAATCAAATAGCGATTAATCGCAAACCCTTATGTTACGGGGCCCAGGTGCAAATGTATAGTAAAGGAGTTATAACTACTACTGTAATTTTGCAACCATGATATTGCTAGAATTTTCACTCATTACAATGCCCATAGACTTATAATAATAATAATAATAATAATAATAAGAAGAAGAAATATATAGCGACGGTATCAGCCAGGCTCTGACGCTCATGGCGCTCAACAGAAAGAAATGTACAATGATTTCAAAATGTGAAAATAACAAACAGTAAAAATGTAGGCATGTGTGATATTCAGTGAATCCGCTAAATATTTACTTTTAAAGTATTAAAATACTGGGAAATTAATGTACCTTATTTCTGGGAAAATCACAAAAGCAGACAGAGCATTTTTGCTTCAAGAAGATCTCCGAACGTTTCAGATCTCCGCATTCTTCTGCGGCCACGATCACATCCTCGACTAAGAACTCGTTTCTCAAAATCAGCTTGGCGGCGGTTTGTGCACGGCCCCAGCTCCTCATGTTGTACTCCACCATCAACATCCGTATCGAACGCTGCAGAAGACAATGTTAAAATTTGAACTTTACAGCAGATCTATATAAAACAATATAGATTTTTCATAATCATATTGGATACAAAGTTAAATTCCATTTTCCCATTCTCATTATTTAATAAGAAGAAGCCATGAAAAAGAAGCTTCAAGGCGAGCTCCAATGACAGTTTTCTCATCAACATAGGAGGCGATGCAAGAAAATTGAAATTGATTATTCAAGTTGCAGCTAATCTTATCCATTTCAGGCGTAAAAATCATAATATATGCATCTGTGTTTAAGGTGCTAACCACATACTAATAAGCAAGAATCCCATTTTGCTACTGCTGACTGCCTTGAAAAGCTTTACAAACATCTATGCTATAAATTACCTTGAAAACAGACTAATTTAAAAGCAGTGTGGGGTATTAAAGAGTGTATTCTCCTTTGTTTTTATACTTGCACTTATCTATCCTTTTATCTATTTTGTTTTGGAAGTTAATTTCATCAGGGACTGAAACATATGATCATTCAAGTCCTATAACCAGCCAAAACACTATCATAATCAAATATTTTTTTTTCAACTGAAAGAAAACATCGGAATACTAGTCAGCATATCAATATGGACAGACAGATTTTGATTAAAAATCCACTGATTAGATTTTGAACAAGAACATTTTTGACAATTACATTAAAAATACATCCATGTGGCATACACGTATTTTGTATGATTTTAGAGTATCAGAGTCTGCAATTTAAAAAGAGGGTAAATAATTGTTGAAAACAAATGACTTACATCGTCATTCTTGATGGCTTCTTGAAAGAACTGGTTGTCATCGACATCAGGCATCTTCCAGACTCTATCGGCATACTCAGACATAGCCTTTGCCTGAAGGGCCTCCAGGGCCTTCTCTGCATCACCGTTGACGTCCTCCTGCTTCAAGATGGTGACTATGTCGTCCATGGAGTAGCATCCCATCTCTTGGATTTCAAGAATCTGTAAAGATATGCAAGAAAAAAAATGATTATCAACTAGAGGTAACTAAGGGGATGTTGCTCAAAACTTGCAATTGATCGCAAGTTGCAGTTGATCTTTACGCGCCAATCAAAATCATTGTTTTATGCGCGTCTTGTTAAATGCGCATACCGTGCGCGAATGAAAATGCGCGTTAGAATTTGCAAAGTTGCAGTTGATCTGCAGTTGATTCTGAGCAACACCCCATTAGTGTAATAACTCTGACTCTGAGTCAAATCCCTAGGGCCCACAAAAAATATATATAGTGAACTCTGTATGGCACTAAATTCTCTCGTCAAATAATCACCTACCGGTAAGTTGAAGTAATAATTATATTATTTGAATAAATCGTACAAACCGTATATGAAGAGTGAAACCTGATTATAATGGCCTCCAAATGGAAATAAAATGATGATTATAACCAGGTTACCTACAGTATCATTCAATTGACTGCTGAATTCCTTAATTCCCAAAGACTCTGTGCAAGGGCCATCCATATCCAATTGTTAATGTATTAGGAGAGTTTCCTCTATTTTTCAGAGGGGAGCCAAATAGATTAACAATATCAAAACCAACCATAACGTCTGGTCAAATGAACTTTTATTCAAACTTCGTTTTCTAGCCCCCACCATTAAAATATCAATGTTTATTTATTTATAAAAATTACTTTTGTAGATGGAAAATCAGTTTCAGTTTCAGTTCAAGTGCATTCTAGCCTCTTATAGTACATGTATAACATTCCAAATGAGCGTTCACTGTGCCCCCAAATTACATTATGAAAATATATTGTCAATTTTGATACAATTTTGTTTGTTTTTTTCTTTCTTGTTTTCAATAACTTTTAGTTGAATATGGCATCTTTGTAGGAGCTACAGTGTACAATGCCTAAATTTAAAAAAAATGAGTGCATTGACAGAGGCCAACACCAAACACAAAGTTACAAATAGTAATTAAGGTTCACACTTTGAGCCGGAACCTTATGGTTTCAGAAACTATGACAGTCCTACAGAAGCTTCTTTGTGAACCAGTTAAGGTGACCTTGTACAAGTCACCTTCTCGTTTTCTCATCCAAGACAAGGGGATTCAGACTTTGAGCCGGAACCTTATGGTTTCGGAAACTATGACAGTTCTACAGAAGCTTATATGTGCAACACGAAAGTGAACTTGTACAAGTTGCCTTCTCTCCTTCTCATCCAAGGGGCCAAGGCAAGTTTATACAAGTCGTGTTCTCACTTTCTCATCCCAAACAAGGGGCCAAGGCAAGTTTAAACAAGTCGTGTTCTCACTTTCTCATCCAAGACAAGGGGCCAAGGCAAGTTTATACAAGTCGTGTTCTCTCTTTCTCATCCAAGACAAGGAGCTTCGGCGAGTTGAACGGCTTGTCTTTTCGCTGCACACATAAGCTTCTGTAGGATTGTCATATTTTCTGAAACTGGTGTGAACCCGACTATTGATATACCGGTAGTCATTAATCAAGCACCACTTCTGTTAAAAGTTTTGGCCAATATCCGTGGAAAACCCCAAGGGCATTTATCTCTCTCATTTCTACTACGAATTACATTAACAGGATGCAATAAAAATTGACCTTTGCCTACCAAATATTTGTTTACCCAATAGAGTTTTGGCTGTTCCTGTTTCCATGAGATACGGATGCAAACAGACCATCTTCTTGCATAATTACAACCACAATGAATAGGATGAATTAATAAATTGGCAAGAGTAAATAACTCAGGATTCCCAACCCTCATAACCCCAAAAGAGGAATGATTTATTGAAAAAGAAGAAAGAAAACATGTTTCCCATAAGATTGTGCAGTAGAATTATCGGAAGAATAAGAGGACTCTTTGGAAATGGCCTTGAAACTGTATCAAAATAGTCAAAAATTCATATTTTTGTCCTCAAAATTAATAACGGTTGGGAGGTGTGATAACTCCTCAATCCATCTTATCCTTCAGAATAGCTCTGGTAGACAAATAGAAACTGGATTGCCTGTTGTCTAGACATGTGTTTCTGTATACGCCCACAATTCAACTTGATTATTACAGCATTTTAGGTGCACCTGTTATTCAGCAAAACAGGTGCAACATCTGGGGGATGTTTCACCAAGTTACAAAAGAGTTTATGAACGACTGGTATCAGTTCTTGTGCTGCATATGTGTAATTATCATCTATCATTAAGCACAAAACGGATACCAGTCATTCTTAGATCTGTCTCATCTTGGTGAAACACCGCCCTTTTCTACATTTCTTTGCAATTCTAATAAGGGGGAAGTAATATTCTTCAGTGTGTTAGCTCCATTGTGAAGATTTAAATAGGGAGTTGTTCACTTTGGCCATTCTATTTGTCCTTCCAATTCACTTTGCAATGAGGTTGATTCAACTGACAATCATAAAATGAAACAATTCCTATTGTGTTAATATCTTTTAGATACTGTTAGTAAAAAAAAGATTGTACCAAAAGAGCAATATAACTATTATGATGTACAATTACTCAACTCAATATTTCTAAATATAAAAAAAAACATGATGAAATCCAGGTTACGTAAACTTGTGGGCAATAAAATATTGTAAAATCATCAAACTTGTAACAATTTGTTCCTCTTTCTTGCTGGTTAAGCAAAACTTTTCTATTAAGGATATTGCGAAATTGACTCCGTCAGCTGGAAACCGGGTGTTTTATATCACTCAATAGTTTCAATATCCCTTTCCAAACAAAGAAAAACCACAAAAAGAACAAAATTCTAAGCTTGAACTTCCTGGCTATGGTTCAATTGCTTTAACCCTTGATCTACGATTGAGTAATGGTTGATTTTATGAAATACCGGTATATGGTATGGTGTGAGCTGAACTGAACACCCAAAATCATTTATAAAGGAACCCATTCCATTTAGATTCTGTACAAAATTTTAAAACATGGAGTAGTGTAAACTTTATAGAGTAAGAGCACTCTTTAAACCATTTTATCTACAGGGTTTATTGATCACTAATTATGTACTATATTAGTTTCAGTTCTGGAATATATATATCAATTAATACTTCAAAATCTAATTGCCAAGACCACAACAATAATACTTCAGGATACGCTAGACACATATCAAGTACAATGACTGTCTTTTAAAGTACTACGAGTTGTAGCTCCGTTTTCTCCAATTACAGGGACACTTAATTAGACACTTTGAGAAAATACCTCACTCAAGAATTTGATTTTTCTTTAATTTGACAAAGTATTTGATAGAAAATAAACAATATATACCTGTTCATCCTGTACACATTCAAATATAAAAATATTTGAATTGATTTTTCTTTAATTTGACAATGTATTTGATAAAAAATAAACAACATATACCTGTTCATCCTGTGCACATTCAAATATCAAAATATTTATCATGTTGGAAGATTTAAAATTTGTTTAAAGGAGACATTTTAATTATATATCTAACAGGAATAACATTAGGGGGGTGGGGAGAGCAACATTTTATATCAATCACTAAAACATCAGTGTCTAGAAGAATACAAGGTATCAGGAAGAATAGTATAAACTTGGTCATATGATTCGTTTTAATACGATTCATTTCCTCATATTCAATGAAGAACATAAACCATCAAAAACAAGTACTTTTTTGTGAATCTGTTGGGCACAATAGTTGATGACTTTCATATGGTCTATTTCTACACTGTAGCATTGAACATTGAATATAGACTATTAAACCTTTCCGTATTGCATGAATTCTGAAAGTAGTGATGACATTGCAAAAACCACTAGCTTAGGCACTGCAAACAATAGAAAGCACCCTCTGGCTATTGTGTGTACTCCCTGAGTTTACACAGAAAAAAATACACTTCCCATAGAGCTGTGTAGTTGTGCAAAAATGCAAAGAAAACCTCTTAAGTGTTAAAAAAGTACCTTTATGCATGACTTATGCCTTTCAATTTACACAATTTTAAAGATTTTTAAGTGTGTTTTTATACATTGTAAATTGACAGATTTAGTCCTTTGACTATTATTATGTGATTTTTAAGAATAAAATTTATGTCTGCTTTCAATTTGAATGAAATAAATGAAATTGAAATGAATTGAATTGAATTGAATTGAATTGAATTAAAGTGAATTGAATTGAATTGAACTGAATTGAATTGAATCCGTTGAGAACAACCCTTGATGGTTTTCATGTGATTTATTTGCTCACATTGAGTGATACAAAAGAGATTAAAAATAAGTAGAACTACCTTTTCCTGGATCTGTTGAGTACATTCCTTGATGGCTTCCTGTACATTTCCTGAGCAATCCTCCAGGCACTGCTCGGCTGATTCCTCACTGACTCGGACAAGCTCCATTATTCTAAAAAGTAAAGATAGTGAAGACATGAAGAAAGGAGAGTTGATCAAAATCGTTCATCATGTTAAGGCTGTTATGGTTCAAACTATAAAATAACTGTAAAACTGTAAATATATGATTATATAAATATTCCTCACTGACTCAGACGAGGTCCATATTCTATAATAGAGAGAGAGAGAAAAGAAATGAAGAAAGGAAAAAGAATAAAAGACTTCTTTTAAGTTAAGGCTGTTATGGTTCTCTCTATAAACTCTGTAAAACTGTAAATATTTGCTGCAGAGAAAGCTCTATTATCCTAAAAAGTAAAGATGGTGAAGAAATGAGGAAAGGAGAGTTGATCAAAAACTTCCATCAAGCTAAGGGGGTGTTGCTACAAAGTTGCAATCAATTACTGTATAAGCTGAAATTTTCGCGGTGGTTTTATTTTCGCTAATTTTGCGGTTATGGCCTCGCGAAAATTTCCACTCTATGTGATGCACAATCATTTGTGTACAAATACTTTCAAAAACGTGAAAATAACAACACGCCAATGTGTCAAACTGGTCAGAAATCGCGAAAATATCTGTACGCCAAAATATTAGCTTATAAAGTACAAGCTGCAGTTGATCAGCAAGCGCAAATCACACATACTTGTCATGTCTAAAGCGTAAACAGCGATCCAAAATCTAGTCAGATCATTGGCCATCACAAATGCATACATAACCAAAGTTTTAGGTATTTAATGTTCAATGGTTCTTGATAATAATAATAACAACCTAAATATTTCTTTTTGTTTGCTTGGAAAATTGGGAGTTTTATTTATTTAAACTTCATTGACATTAGAATGCAATATTTTGTTTACATAAAGAGGAATACAATCCTATACAGTCATTTATATCATACATGTATTAAGCAAATTAAACGACAAGTGGAAAAGAATTTAGCAATGGTTCGAGTATATTGAGGAAAGAAAACACGTGAAATTTAATAATGTTTTGGCATCAAATGTAAAAAAATTGTTTGTTTGTTTGTTTGGGGCTGGGTATCATTATAAAACATATAAAACATTGTGCTGACCTTGCATCGACATCCACTTCCAGATTCTCTCGGAGCTCTTGGGTGGCCTTCATCGCTAGCTCGCTGGTGACATCCGGCCAGTTTTCGGCGATCCATTGTAACCGATCCGTACCGTCATCGCCATAGCTTTCCATCAGGTACTGGGCGCTCTTGAGCCGTTTTGTAGGCACCCCCAGCGATTCAGCCTCCTGAAAAATAACAAAAATAATGATTAGCATGAATACATAATACAGTCAAACCTGTCTCTAGAGGCCACCCCAAGGGAAGCAGAAAAAGTGGCCACTGTAGAAAGGTGGCCTTTTTAGACAGGTTCTATAACATGCACCTGAAGGGAGTCAAGTTAAGTGGCCACTGTAGACAGGTGGTTGCTATAGACAGTGGCCACTATAGACAGGTTTGACTGTAGATAACTATGATGATAATAATTATAATAATGACAGAAAATTAGTATACATTACTCAAAGAAAAAGTTGAGTGATCTCTACGAAACTTTTTCACTCCGCTTTTCACTATGTGAAGAGGAGCGAGAGACATCATTCAACAACTAAAATCACTCATGCATGACATTGATTACAGTGCTCATGATAAGATGCAAGATGGTTTCATTTGGGCGTCGCGGATGGGGATCCCTGTGATCAGCAACTTGACAGAATCTCCATTGAATGATTTTTTTGTGTTGGGTAGATAAATAATTGAAATAATTCTTGCCTTATCCAAACATGGATAAACACTGCTTGACAGTGCTTTACCGAAAAGCTGTAAAAAAAATTCACAGGCATTCTCTGGTAGGAATCGAACCCATGATCTACTGATGACTAGACAGGTGTCTTACCACTAGACCACCGAGAGCCGATGGTAGTGACAGAATCTGTGACGTAATTTCAGAGTAGAGTATGTCTTTATCAATTCTGCATGAATTTTGGAAAAAAAATCATGTTGGTAAATTGTTCTAAATTCTATTACATTAATGCAATCTTTTAATAATTGTATATACAAAGTGAATGGAGAGTTGTTCGCTGGTAGATCACAGATTTTTTTCTCCAAAATTGCTGACCGCACCAATCCCTATCCGCGACAGAGATCGTGATATCATTGAAAATTTAGAAATCATAAGTCCTGAAATGACTGTTCGATTTCGCTCAAATTTTCAGTTAGTTCATCTGATTTTTCTTCATTCAATGAGAGCACGATAATTCCAGGGGTCGGTTTCCTTTCAAGCATTTCAAATTTTGGTCTCGTTTGATCAGACAGGCCTAATAATATTAGAGAAAGTCTGGTTAGTCTCGAGACCATGGTTGTGTTTCCCAAAGCCGTTCGTTGAGGTACGCCCAAATCTAAGAATGACTGGTGGCTCTTTCTAAGTTGCATACCTCCACGAACAGCTTTATGAAACAAAACTCAGACATGCACCATGCAGCATGCGATGACTGAATGATTTTGATGTAGAAAGAGAATTAGAATAGATCAATTGATGAGCTGAAATTTTGATACTGGCTTTATTTCAACTAATTTAGCAAGTGTTTCTCAAACCCCCCGAAAAATAAAAACATAAGAAATTACAACCTGCATAGTGGCAAAGCAATTGGTCTAGAGTATAACCTGAGGGCATGGCGAAATACAAAACTTGTCTTTGACACAAACAAAAGTGTAAAGAGGAGTAATATCGGTATTGACTTTTTCAACTCCGAAACGACTTGAAATTTGAAAACTTTATGTCATCTTTGTTTATAATTTCTTTTCAAAAGGGGTAGGTACATCATATTAATTGTTTGTGAAACCATGTTGTGAACGCTTAACTTAGTTTGTTTTTTGTGTTTTGGAATAAAAAATTGACTCATACATCTACAAAATTGACAGGGTGCCAAAAACCCTTTCAGAGCGGTGGCTATTTGCTGAAATATCTGAATACAAAAGTTTCAGCTCATACAGAATGATCAACGAACAGAAATTCATTGAAGAATGAATGTATGAAAATCTGAAGGAAAGAAACATTCAAGATCACTGTAAATAGATGCATACATATATGCACCAACCTCAACTCGTAATTTTCTCCTATAGTGTATTTTACCTGCAAAGGAAGTACTCCATGATATGGTTATCCATTATTATATGAAACAATGCTGGGTAAACAATACTATTGTTTGAATCTCTCCCCTTGGTCAGATGCTATGAGCTGGGAAACAACTAGAAGCTACTTATGACATAGAGAGCAATACCATCATGGTGTTTTGTACAAAATATTCAGAACATAATTTTGCAACCCAACATATCAATGGATAATAAAATGCTTGCTTGAAGAAATAGGTGCAACAGATTATTTTTCTCTTCTGAATTAATCTCTTTGATCTATTCATATTCATAACCCCTTATAATGTGCAATTGAATCAAATTAATGAACTGAATTCAGAACAGTTGGTACCTAGATCTATAGTTGCTGCTTTAATAGAATCTAGTTTAACAGCTAATCTGACTGGGAGAAGCAGTCAAGCAGTCCCAAACTCGTTTGGAAATCCCCCTCACAAGAAAGATTTTCTTGACCAGGTATGAAGTTGTAAATTTCACCCTGAATATTTCAAGCATCTGGCTATTATCTGAAGGAACAGAGAAATGTACGCAGCAATATACAATAGGGAAGTATTCGAACCCAGCTATTTATCCATCGTGATAGCTACAGAGCCACTTTGCATGCATGAAGTGGACTTGAGATCCACTTTGTGTGCCTCTAATCTGAACAAAGACACAACTGGCCCTCTGAACCAGCTTTTGGAATTAGTTTAATGGAAGCCGCTTTTGAAAACTAGATTTGAACGTGGTCTAACAGTGGCAAAGAAATGCTTCTTTCCATTGTAATAGCAGAGAAGAGAGAAAAGCGCCATGCATGAATAGTGTCATAAATAAAAATGGGATGATGAAAATCAAAACCTGTTAGCTTCATTCAAATGGGTGTTAACATATATCAAAGAACACAGCAAAAAAATAGTCCTCAATGCATGATGTGTGTACATTAGAATGAAAGAAATTTGTCTTAATTAACATTGACATTCATGCTCCTAGTATCAAAACTATGTATACGTTTTGTTTAGAAGACTGAAATTACAACTTAGGATAAATCTGATTTGCCAATTCGTTTGACAGAATCTGATACAGTGAAGCCCAGAATGGAAAGCTACCATTTACCTGTTTTCCCTAAGGATCCTACATATTGAGACAGGTGTATAGCGGGATAATTTTGTGGTGTTAATTTTTTTGCGGTTGGTTAGTCCATGAACATTTTCGCGGGGTATTGAATTCGCGGGGACAATCTATCTATCTATCTATCTCCCGACCAAACAAATACCGATTTTTTAAGAAACAGAAAGTGATTACTGCTACAAGAGAAAGCTTTAAAAAAAAGTATAAAAGAATGACCATAAAACCAAAGTATATTCTGGAGATTATGACAAGAAATGCAAATATATATGCGATTGAAACATTGAACGCGATATTGTGGCTTTTCAAAACTCAATGTGTGATGTTAACTTTCTGTACAAATTCATTATAATGTTTACCAGTTTGATATTATCAGGTTGATATTATCAGTTCAGGATTATTTTCACGGGTTTTAAATTTGCCGTCAGCCATTTCACTGCAGAGAGCGCAAAAATTAAACCCCGCGAAAATTTTCCACTATACAGTAAATGGCAGCTTTCTCTTCTGGGCTTAACTATAAATGTAGGATTTTTTTTTCTTCATATGACAGATCATAATTGTGTATCCTGAGGAAGCTGGCAAACAAGACCTAAAAATAACATAATAACTCAGATTGAACAATCATCAGCAAAGGGCTCTCATCTTTTCTTACCTGAGCTAAGAAAACGATGATCAGGGGCGAGTAACATAAAAGAGATACAATCACTATTGCCATCAATCACAAACGTTAGTACAAAATTTCACATAGACTTGCGATTGATATCACTCGTACGATTGATTGGAAATCTTTATGTTACCGGGCCCAGATATATACCCAGTCTGACAGGTTCCTGAGATGATATGTATCCCAACATTGATTGCAAACTTCTACTTTTCTGGATGAATATTTAACTCTCGTGACAATGCAATTCTAAACTACGTGTGAAAGTGCTAGGACCCATGCATCCCCTTTTTAAAGGGGAACTTCACTCAGACATTAAACTGCTATCATTAAATGACAAAAAATAAGATGAACAAACTGTGAAAATTTGAGCAAAATCGGATAATCCATTCAAAAGTTATGAATTTTCAAAGTTTTTAATTACACCCCTCATGGGCTCCTTAAATTGGCAAACGTACAGTCACAAAATGGCTGCCAACATGGAGAACCCGCCATTCACTTTTGACTTTGTACACAAAATTTCACATTTTCCACTTTTTCCAGAAAATTAGACAAAATTTTGTTTTTTCTGGTTAAATATATCATAGCCACATCAATTCTGCAAGCATTCCAGAAAGAACAGTGTTGATTCCTCATTTGTTATATGATATAGATCAATTTTCAATAAATTTACATACAAAGTGAATGAGTAGTTCTCCATGTATGACATCACAGATTATGCTAATTGGCTATACGTTGCCAATTCAAGGATGCCCAGGACAGGTGCACATGATAACTTTGAAAATTCATAACTTTTGAACGGATTATCCGATTTTGCTCAAATTTTCACAGTTTGTCCATCTGATTACTTTTCATTTATTGATTGTACATTATTGTCTGGGTGTAATTCCCCTTTATTAAAGTGCAGTAGATTAGAAAAAAAAGTAAAGAATGGATACCAAGGGGCCAGGAGAAAGGGGAATATAGAAGTGACAGGCAGAACACTGTCTGTGTGGGTTTTATATTAAGAATATATTAGAAGGTAACAAAGGTAGTATACATTTAATTTGAAGGAAGAAAAATGGTTCCATGACAAATGCTCCGGCGACAATTGCTCCGGCAAAAAACTGACACAGTAAGCCTAATGTCAAACCTAATCCCAAACCTAACCCTAACCCTAATCCTAATCTTGACATCATTCTGAATCATAAACCCTATCATAACCCTAACCCTAACCCTACTCCTAGCCAGAAAAATGAACAGGAGCAATTGTCGCCGGAGCAACTGTCGGGTCACCAGAAAAATACATGAAAAGAGGGGAAAGGGGGAGAAGAGGAATACAAGAAAGAAACAATGGGGAGCAAAATAATATCAAATCATTTTAGGCTCACAATGACATCTTTGCTTTATTTTAAGAGTATATATTACTATATCAGCTAGGCATAGCTTTGCTTTACATTACCTGGGTATACATTGCACCTCTATTAGGTGCCAAAAAGGGAGGAAAATTGAATAAATTAATCAAACAAAGGAAACAGAAGTAATATATTCCTACATGCATTGGTTACTCACAAAACAATAAGAGGAATTTCTTTGTTCCCAACCATGGCAAAAAAAAATTGTGAGAAAATGACATCAAATTTGGGGAATTACGGTAAGGCCCCGGTCACATAGAGGCCGGGAAGCAACAAGATTCAACACGTCTCTTTGTTAATTCACAGTTAACTGCCTCAGAACAATGAGTCGGGGTGAATCGTGTTGCTTCCTGGGTCCTATGTGACCAGGCCTAAGCGTTTCAGCAGTATATCTAATACTATAATGTATTGAATATTGAATGGTATAATTTTCTGGGACCCATTACATCCAAGGACAGCCCTCAAAATCAGATTTCAGGGGGTCAAGGCAATTTTGATGAATGTCGATTTTATGTAAAGGCGAAACAATAGAATATTAAGAGGAGATCCAAAAAGGGAAACACAGTAAGCAAAGGAGGCACCAATGGCAATTTCCTTGGGTTGCCGAAGTCTAATTCGAGGCCTGCAAGTAATAAGAAGATATAAGTGTCACTCCTATCATAAAACTATGAACAGAGCGGTACTTCATGCATTTTGGAAATATTTCGACGTAAAGGAATATTCAAATGCAGTCATGAAGAATAAGGTTGCTTGTGAAAATATGCACTAAAGATTTCAAACCAAACATGAAAATTGTAGATAGCTAGAATTCAGCTTGGCTTTGAGGTGTCTTCCCTGCGAGACAAAGGGACAAAGGAATCGGACAAAATAAGCAGCTTCCATTCACAATGCATAGCTCTTTACACACAAATAAAGTAGTACGGGCAAAACCTGTTTGACCTGCAAAATAAGAGGGAAGTGAATTTCTTTTGTGCACATAGAGCTATTATGAATGCTTAAATGGAAGTTGCTGACTGTGTCGAATTTTTTAGTCCCCTCTGCTCATGATTCCTGGCATAGAATAAACAGAAAGTGTGTAGCAATGATTAAATGATACCTACCCTTAGCTGAGCAACCACTTTCAACGACGCCGTGCGCATCTCCTCGTATTTCATCTTCTCCTCGTCTTTCAGGTAAGAGAGGTCTGCGAAGCTTGTGGCATGAGAGAGAGGCTGCTGCTTCTGCATGCTGTCTCCATGTGATTCAGGGTGGCGTGTAACACCTACAGAAAATTATTAAAATAATAATTCATAAGCATACAGAATCTATAATTGTTCCTTTTAACCACATGAATTTATAAGTAAACAGATTCTACAGAAAAATTATTTCTCATAACCGCAGGAAGTCATAAACAAACAGACTATAAAAGAATTATTCTTGATAACCACAGGAAGTCACAAGCAAACAGACCTCACAGAATCATTGTTCCTGATAACCACAGGCATTCATAAGCACACAGACTCTATAGAACCATTGTTCTTTATAACCACAGGCATTCATAAGCAAACAGACTTTATAGAATCATTGTTCCTGATAACCACAGATATTCATAAGCAAGCAGACTTCATAGAATCATTGTTCTTGATAACCACAGGGAAGTCATACAAACAGGCTATAGAAGCGTTACTCTGAATAACCGCAGGAAGTCATAAACAAACAGGCTATACTGAGAAGCATTACTCTGAATAACCGCAAGAAGTCACAAGCAAACAGACTCTAAAGAATCATTGTTCCTGATAACTACAGACATTCATATGCAAACAGACTCTATGGAACCATTGTTTCTGAAAAACACAAGCATTCCTAAGCAAACAGACTTCATGGAACTATTGTTCCTGATAACCACACAAATTCATAAGCAAACAGACTTTATAGAACCATTGTTCCTGTTAGCCACAGACATTCATAAGCAATCAGAATCTATAAAATCACTGTTCGTGATAACAAAGCAATTGGACATATTGTTCGTGATAACGTTGTTCCTGATAACCACAGAAATTCATAAAAAAACAGAATCTTTAAATCATTATCCGTGATAACAAAATGCATTCATTAGCAGACAGATTCCCTAGAATTATTGTTCCTGATAACCACAGGCATTCCTAAGCAAACGTATACTCTCATTGTTCCTGATAAGCACAAGCATTCATAAGCAAACATACTCTCATTCTTCCTGATAACCACAGGCATTCATAAGCAAACATACTCTCATTCTTCCTGATAACCATAAGCATTCATAAGCAAACATTCTCTCATTGTTCCTGATAACCACAGACATTGATAAGCAAACATACTCTCATTGTTCCTGACAACCNTCATTTAATTGAGTGTTAGTATATACCAAAGAACACAGCAAAAAATTAGTCCTCAATGCCTGATGTGTGTACATTAGAATGAAAGAAATTTGTCTTAATTAACATTGACATTCATGCTCCTACTATCAAAACTATGTATACGTTTTGTTTAGAAGACTGAAATTACAACTTAGGATAAATCTGATTTGCCAATTCGTTTGACAGAATCTGATACAGTGAAGCCCAGAATGGAAAGCTACCATTTACCTGTTTTCCCTAAGGATCCTACATATTGAGACAGGTGTATAGCGGGATAATTTTGTGGTGTTAATTTTTTTGCGGTTGGTTAGTCCATGAACATTTTCGCGGGGTATTGAATTCGCGGGGACAATCTATCTATCTATCTATCTCCCGACCAAACAAATACCGATTTTTTAAGAAACAGAAAGTGATTACTGCTACAAGAGAAAGCTTTAAAAAAAAGTATAAAAGAATGACCATAAAACCAAAGTATATTCTGGAGATTATGACAAGAAATGCAAATATATATGCGATTGAAACATTGAACGCGATATTGTGGCTTTTCAAAACTCAATGTGTGATGTTAACTTTCTGTACAAATTCATTATAATGTTTACCAGTTTGATATTATCAGGTTGATATTATCAGTTCAGGATTATTTTCACGGGTTTTAAATTTGCCGTCAGCCATTTCACTGCAGAGAGCGCAAAAATTAAACCCCGCGAAAATTTTCCACTATACAGTAAATGGCAGCTTTCTCTTCTGGGCTTAACTATAAATGTAGGATTTTTTTTTCTTCATATGACAGATCATAATTGTGTATCCTGAGGAAGCTGGCAAACAAGACCTAAAAATAACATAATAACTCAGATTGAACAATCATCAGCAAAGGGCTCTCATCTTTTCTTACCTGAGCTAAGAAAACGATGATCAGGGGCGAGTAACATAAAAGAGATACAATCACTATTGCCATCAATCACAAACGTTAGTACAAAATTTCACATAGACTTGCGATTGATATCACTCGTACGATTGATTGGAAATCTTTATGTTACCGGGCCCAGATATATACCCAGTCTGACAGGTTCCTGAGATGATATGTATCCTAACATTGATTGCAAACTTCTACTTTTCTGGATGAATATTTAACTCTCGTGACAATGCAATTCTAAACTACGTGTGAAAGTGCTAGGACCCATGCATCCCCTTTTTAAAGGGGAACTTCACTCAGACATTAAACTGCTATCATTAAATGACAAAAAATAAGATGAACAAACTGTGAAAATTTGAGCAAAATCGGATAATCCATTCAAAAGTTATGAATTTTCAAAGTTTTTAATTACACCCCTCATGGGCTCCTTAAATTGGCAAACGTACAGTCACAAAATGGCTGCCAACATGGAGAACCCGCCATTCACTTTTGACTTTGTACACAAAATTTCACATTTTCCACTTTTTCCAGAAAATTAGACAAAATTTTGTTTTTTCTGGTTAAATATATCATAGCCACATCAATTCTGCAAGCATTCCAGAAAGAACAGTGTTGATTCCTCATTTGTTATATGATATAGATCAATTTTCAATAAATTTACATACAAAGTGAATGAGTAGTTCTCCATGTATGACATCACAGATTATGCTAATTGGCTATACGTTGCCAATTCAAGGATGCCCAGGACAGGTGCACATGATAACTTTGAAAATTCATAACTTTTGAACGGATTATCCGATTTTGCTCAAATTTTCACAGTTTGTCCATCTGATTACTTTTCATTTATTGATTGTACATTATTGTCTGGGTGTAATTCCCCTTTATTAAAGTGCAGTAGATTAGAAAAAAAAGTAAAGAATGGATACCAAGGGGCCAGGAGAAAGGGGAATATAGAAGTGACAGGCAGAACACTGTCTGTGTGGGTTTTATATTAAGAATATATTAGAAGGTAACAAAGGTAGTATACATTTAATTTGAAGGAAGAAAAATGGTTCCATGACAAATGCTCCGGCGACAATTGCTCCGGCAAAAAACTGACACAGTAAGCCTAATGTCAAACCTAATCCCAAACCTAACCCTAACCCTAATCCTAATCTTGACATCATTCTGAATCATAAACCCTATCATAACCCTAACCCTAACCCTACTCCTAGCCAGAAAAATGAACAGGAGCAATTGTCGCCGGAGCAACTGTCGGGTCACCAGAAAAATACATGAAAAGAGGGGAAAGGGGGAGAAGAGGAATACAAGAAAGAAACAATGGGGAGCAAAATAATATCAAATCATTTTAGGCTCACAATGACATCTTTGCTTTATTTTAAGAGTATATATTACTATATCAGCTAGG
>BQKZ01005373.1:30949-44417 GCA_036244855.1 Temnopleurus reevesii | reverse complement strand
CTGTCTCTTATACACATCTAGATGTGTATAAGAGACAGGATATATACAGTATCATGAATATATTGCACAAAAGATTGTGTGAAACATGAATGAGTTTTGGCAAAGTTATTACCTAAAATGTGCAAAATATCTCAGCGTCGTGTACCCCGACACTTATTCAATATTTTCTTTCGCGATAAAGGACACCTTCTCATGAACAGAATTGGATGAAAATCTCGGAATTTGATTTTCCTGTATACCTTTTTATAATTCGTTTGTAAAATCTCAGAAATAACCGCGCTTATGCCCGATAGCGAACAAAATATTGTTAGTACCAATGGCTTAATTTTCAGACAAAATCAGTTCGGGAAAAATTATGATTGGGTCTCGAAATGTTTCTAAAGATACATATGTCATGATAAACATCCCGGAAAATTTACATTTCTTAATCGTTACCAAAACTGTATTTGGGCTTTAATTCAAGATTTGAGTTTTTCTATAGCGCGCTTGCTTGTGCAACAAAATCATGATGCTAAATGTGTGAACTAAATCTGGGATTTTTTGTAACAAATACTGATTGGTATTCAAAAAGCATCTCGGTCAGACCTCCAGAGCCGTTAATTGAGATCAGACGAAAGAAAGTCTGTTTGTCATAATGGCGTGCTACCAACACTCATAGTGCTATACTTTGTAATACTACCCATGGTTGCAAAATCTGGCATAATTATGCATTCTGGCATGATTTTTGACCCTCCAGGACCCAGTAACAAGTGTTTTAATCGTTGGTACGTCTGATCTCAATCGCAGGTCAATGGCAAATCACATGGAGTTTGCGATTAATTGCAAACTTGTTTTTATGTCACAGACCCCTGACATTTAGCATTTTTTTCGAGGCACAATTATTTACTGATAAGTTAAGAAAATCTGGCACAATCTGCATCTGGCATAAATTTTTAAAGGTAAAATGATATTGATCATTAAGGGGATGGTGAACGAGCCAGAAATGAGAGCAGAACATTTCTTTTTCGCTTGTCAGCTCACCATCCTCCTCCTCATCATTATCATGGTCATCCCCTGTTATCACACATAATTTTATCTACGGTGAGTGCATGCAATGTTATATGATTTGATATAATTTTCGCAATCTGGCACATTTCTATGATCCCAGATCTTGCATAATTAAAAGAAATATATTGGCGCATCTTATATTACCCACTTCATTCAGTCAAGTCATAAACATACAGGCAAATCCGACACTTTGAGCAAAAGGGACAGAACATTATGGACAAAGTAAACAACTCCCATTCATGCATTTGCAATACCTTTATGCACAAAAAAGCAAATTCCTTCTTTCTTATTTCGCTAAAGAAAATGTTTACCAGGCGTCGCACCTGCTCTCTTAATAAAAAAAAAGGGAAACTACTTTCTTTTGTGCGCATATAGCTAGTGCAAAGGCTTGAATAGAAAGTATCGATTTTGTCCAATTTCATTATCCCCTCGACTCACAGTCTAAGGGTCGGTCCATGGTCCAATATGGCGTGAAGGCAATGATAATGTCCCTAAAAAGTAGGTTAATGATTGGTAGATTTCTGTCATCACATTCGAGCATTAGATGATGATGAAATGACAGGAAACGCTCTAATAAACACAACGTGAGAATGCGAAACTAAATGGACAAAATAACCTTGTGCTGCAAGCTGAGCAAGGCAACACATTTTAACTTTTTTCACGAAATAACGAAGCTAAATATTACTCTCACTTAAAGCCCAAGTAAAGTTTTGGTAAAAGCGAATCTTTTTAACGCCAGATTTTGTCTTCAAATCTATATGAAATAAAATATAGTATCATAAACATATTGTACAAAAGATTGTGCAAAAAATTAACGAGTTTGGAAAAAGGTATAACCTAAAATGTGCAATTTTTCTTAGTGTCGTGCTTCACGACACTAATTCAATATTTTCTCTTTTGATAAAGGACAACTTCCCATGCTCAGAATTGGATGAAAATTTCAGAATCTAATTGTTGTGTATATCTCTATATCATTCTATTGTCAAATCGCGGAAATAACTTGTGCCCGATAACAAGCAAAATAATGCTATAACCAAGAGAGGGCGCTGAATATGATTTAACGGTCAAATTCAAATTTTCAAAAGAATCAGTTCGTAAAAAAAATATGCTATGGTCTCAAAATGTGTATAAGAATTACATGTCATGATAAACATCCCNTCAACTGTGTGTCATTATAGTGTCACATTACTCAAATATGTGAGTTCTTGTTTTTTTGTGTGTATAGCCCACAAATCATCATGCTAATGGCGCTGAAAGATGATGATGATGAATTTAGAATTCAATTCTGAATATTTACGCCTGAATATTTACGCCTAAGTTTCCACTCATTAGCCTTTTATACGGCTTTTGCATTCCAAAGAATTTCTTCCTGCCACCTCATTCACTTCACCGGGGTCGAGTGAAGTATAACGTGGATGAATTTCTCGCTGGAAAAAACAAAATGTCATGAGTGGGATTTAACAGCCACCCTCTTGGCTCATGAAAGGCGAGAAATTGAACAACTCCATCAATAACCTGCTTCAATAAGAGTATTCAATTACACGCGTTCATCCTCGGTCCGTATTTTTGTATCACATACATTTGCTTCTTAATAATGTTTTTGATTAAGATTGTAATTATTCCATGTTTTCAATGGTTTAGACATTGGATTTATCCTTTGCTGGGAGAAAAGGATATATATCCTAAATGTATGGAAATATTAAATTGCCTGTTAATTTTTCGATGTTATTTTCTCGCCATAAAATTACGCTATAACATGCGTTTTTCAAAATGTCTTTAAATTCCTAGACTTTGATTTTCCTTTCATGACGATTTCTCAAGGTTTTCAGCGACTCTGCTCTCGCATCGCCATAGATCAGGCTGGCAATTACATGGTTTGTCTAGCATGCAATTATACTGTACTAGCGAATGAATGGTCGATCACCTACTATTGAAAAGATGAGTAGATGCGGAAATTGAATCTTTCAGAACATATTTCTATTGCGCTTTCCTTCGAATGTCCACACATATTCATTTACAGGGGAGGTACATTTATATCTGCGCATTGTGTACACCCACTCATTGCTGTACTGAAGGACATGTATTTTGGAATAAAGGCGCCACTTTTCTCCTTCATTTAGGCGGACACTTTGCTTTTATAGTCAAATTCTGCCCATCGTTTACAAATTATTTTGAACGATGAAATTTTTAGGAACGACGCTTAGCTGACGCTTAAGCGTGTGTACGTCGAGGGCTATACGAATAATATGCATTATTATCAAAATCTACCCTGCATTCACGATGCTCCGTAAACGATGCAATATAGAGGATATACGCTTAGCTGATGCTAATTCGTGTGTACGTCGAGAGCTCTACAAACGCCTTCGACGTCGCCGGTCAAGCGTCTTCACTCCGTATTTATGCGTTCACGCAGCGTCACGAACGCTGAACGTTAAAGGGGCAAAAAGGCAAAACTTGGACCACATTTTTTGCGCCTTTTGTACTAAAATCCTTTGACCATTTTTTTGTGAAATCATTGTGCATATATAGGCCCTCGACTAGCGCCTTATCCGATTTGGCCACGCATCCATACAGTGCTGAACAATTTATTACAAATCTACCATTTTGTCGAAGAGTATTCCCTTGCATATACTAAAATGGATAAAATTCTACACTATCGTTTCCCACAACGTTGCAATATTCCCCTGTTTATACTTTTTTAATCTCAGAACTAATGCATATTGATTTTTTCTTGAATATTTGCCACCCTATAGCTGCAAATATACAGCTTCATCTAAAGTGGAAACAGGCTCAATGTATAACGAGTCTATGGATTTAGAAAATGACGACATTTGTATTCTCGGTTCCATATGAATCATAAAGAAAGAGCCATGACGTCATAATTGAGCTTTTCGATCTCAACCTACGATCAAATTATTCACATCCACGTCATAATTGTCAAATTATGATTTGATACTATATACATTTATTATACTTCATTTCACTTATTTCCGCAATAACAGCAAAATGATTAATACAAAAAAATCAAATCGGTGGAATAGTATTTTAAAAATATGCAAACTTAAGACAACGGAATGTATAAGTATTCAAATTAACTGTTAAATGTACATGTATATGAATTAATGCAATAAAAGATTTGATATAAATGTACGGGTGTATTCGCTCTAATGTTGGAGAAAAGTAAAAAGAATATAACATTAGTATACTATTGACATAATGTTGGTCAATTGTATCAATCGGTCATGTGTGGCTTAGTGGTAGAGCGTCTGCCCCATGAATGGAAGGTCGTGGGTTCGATCCCTGACCGAGTCATACCAAATACTTATAAAAATGTGACCATCTGCCTTCTTGCCAGGTGCTCGGCATTTAAGAAAGGAGAAGGGTAATAATAACTTTATGTTATGCAGGGCTCGCTGGAAGAGCAGCTAGCTTACAGCTGAATATGGCTACCCTGGGTAAATAAGACATATTATTATTATTATTATTATTATTATTATTATATAATGATACAAGTAGTTAAATGTCAATTTAGCCAATCACGTGTTGGATCCAACGTATTTTGAATGGGTTGAGTTTTCTAGAGTGTGTTTACTTGCACGCCAAAATCATACTGCTTAAAGCCCAAGTACAGTTTTGGTAAAAGCAAATATTTTGTCTTCAGATTTTGTCTTCAAATCTATAATGAAATGATATATACAGTATCATGAATATATTGCACAAATGATTGTGTGAAACATGAATGAGTTTTGGCAAAGTTATTACCTAAAATGTGCAAAATATCTCAGCGTCGTGTACCCCGACACTTATTCAATATTTTCTTTCGCGATAAAGGACACCTTCTCATGAACAGAATTGGATGAAAATCTCGGAATTTGATTTTCCTGTATACCTTTTTATAATTCGTTTGTAAAATCTCAGAAATAACCGCGCTTATGCCCGATAGCGAACAAAATATTGTTAGTACCAATGGCTTAATTTTCAGACAAAATCAGTTCGGGAAAAATTATGATTGGGTCTCGAAATGTTTCTAAAGATACATATGTCATGATAAACATCCCGGAAAATTTACATTTCTTAATCGTTACCAAAACTGTATTTGGGCTTTAATTCAAGATTTGAGTTTTTCTATAGCGCGCTTGCTTGTGCAACAAAATCATGATGCTAAATGTGTGAACTAAATCTGGGATTTTTTGTAACAAATACTGATTGGTATTCAAAAAGCATCTCGGTCAGACCTCCAGAGCCGTTAATTGAGATCAGACGAAAGAAAGTCTGTTTGTCATAATGGCGTGCTACCAACACTCATAGTGCTATACTTTGTAATACTACCCATGGTTGCAAAATCTGGCATAATTATGCATTCTGGCATGATTTTTGACCCTCCAGGACCCAGTAACAAGTGTTTTAATCGTTGGTACGTCTGATCTCAATCGCAGGTCAATGGCAAATCACATGGAGTTTGCGATTAATTGCAAACTTGTTTTTATGTCACAGACCCCTGACATTTAGCATTTTTTTCGAGGCACAATTATTTACTGATAAGTTAAGAAAATCTGGCACAATCTGCATCTGGCATAAATTTTTAAAGGTAAAATGATATTGATCATTAAGGGGATGGTGAACGAGCCAGAAATGAGAGCAGAACATTTCTTTTTCGCTTGTCAGCTCACCATCCTCCTCCTCATCATTATCATGGTCATCCCCTGTTATCACACATAATTTTATCTACGGTGAGTGCATGCAATGTTATATGATTTGATATAATTTTCGCAATCTGGCACATTTCTATGATCCCAGATCTTGCATAATTAAAAGAAATATATTGGCGCATCTTATATTACCCACTTCATTCAGTCAAGTCATAAACATACAGGCAAATCCGACACTTTGAGCAAAAGGGACAGAACATTATGGACAAAGTAAACAACTCCCATTCATGCATTTGCAATACCTTTATGCACAAAAAAGCAAATTCCTTCTTTCTTATTTCGCTAAAGAAAATGTTTACCAGGCGTCGCACCTGCTCTCTTAATAAAAAAAAAGGGAAACTACTTTCTTTTGTGCGCATATAGCTAGTGCAAAGGCTTGAATAGAAAGTATCGATTTTGTCCAATTTCATTATCCCCTCGACTCACAGTCTAAGGGTCGGTCCATGGTCCAATATGGCGTGAAGGCAATGATAATGTCCCTAAAAAGTAGGTTAATGATTGGTAGATTTCTGTCATCACATTCGAGCATTAGATGATGATGAAATGACAGGAAACGCTCTAATAAACACAACGTGAGAATGCGAAACTAAATGGACAAAATAACCTTGTGCTGCAAGCTGAGCAAGGCAACACATTTTAACTTTTTTCACGAAATAACGAAGCTAAATATTACTCTCACTTAAAGCCCAAGTAAAGTTTTGGTAAAAGCGAATCTTTTTAACGCCAGATTTTGTCTTCAAATCTATATGAAATAAAATATAGTATCATAAACATATTGTACAAAAGATTGTGCAAAAAATTAACGAGTTTGGAAAAAGGTATAACCTAAAATGTGCAATTTTTCTTAGTGTCGTGCTTCACGACACTAATTCAATATTTTCTCTTTTGATAAAGGACAACTTCCCATGCTCAGAATTGGATGAAAATTTCAGAATCTAATTGTTGTGTATATCTCTATATCATTCTATTGTCAAATCGCGGAAATAACTTGTGCCCGATAACAAGCAAAATAATGCTATAACCAAGAGAGGGCGCTGAATATGATTTAACGGTCAAATTCAAATTTTCAAAAGAATCAGTTCGTAAAAAAAATATGCTATGGTCTCAAAATGTGTATAAGAATTACATGTCATGATAAACATCCCCAAAATTCACATTTCTTCATCTTTACTAAAACTATACTTGGGCTTTAATAGCATTTCATTAATTTCCACAATAACAGCAAACTAATTTGCAAAAATTCAAAGCGATAAAAACATATTATCAAAAAATTAATAACAAAAAACTATAATCATAATATAGTATCAGAGTTGATTTACAATGATTACAGGTTACTGCTCTACAGAATGTGCACCTTTCCACAGCGCCCCCTTTATTTGTTGCTATGTCGGGACTTATTTCTCTTCATGCAACACTACATCTTTGCTTGATGCTGATTCGTACATTCGCGTTTATAACAAACTTCTCTTCAGTGTTCATGACTCTCCATAAAGGCATGAAAGACGATTGGCTGACGTTGGATGCGTTCATCCAGCGCTCGACGTACGTACATATTCAATATTTCCGCATCGTTCATTTTATTTATCAATTAATTTGGGAAATGTATGATCATGAAAAATGAAAATCAATAAAAAAAAAAATCTTGAATCTTGAATCCCAATCCTCCCACCACATCACTCTATCTGCATCTATCTATTTTAAGGCTGACTCACACCTTTGCGTCAACCCAATGTTTTTCAGAATTAAAAACGCTCACTGGATGCACAAGACGCAGGTCATACGGTAGACTAACGCTCGGCGTACGCTCCTTGAGCGCAAGCCAAAGATCAGTCTACCCTTTTTACTGGTCTGATCAGCGAATACTGTGCCTCCAGGGAGTGTATTTCATTTTCGAAAACGCTGGACCAACGCAGGCTAAAAACGCATAGGTGTGAGTCGGCCTTTATCCACGCTATTTAACTAACACCTCTTCATCTCCATACCACGCAGCTTTTAGCTGATCTAATACTCTTCATATTCGTCTGTTGAATAGGCAGATATCAAAGCTACCGCCGTTACAATTTCGATACATAAAAGATGAAATCAAATCGCGCTTGCAACTTGCAGAGATGCCAACCATGCTGGAGGTTGCACGACGTGAGAAGTGAAATGTGAGGTCTATATATAGCTGGACAAAAAGTGATAGAACACAAGACAGCAATAACAATTCTTTCAGCCATGACCTTAAATAAAAGCCTATAATTAACATGATACTACACCGTATGCAGATTCCGAAACGGTTGACATCTCTGAACTTGCACGTGTTGTAGTCGAGATGCAGTTACATAATTTGCATCAAATTCCAGCGTATGCCTATATCGTTGATTGAATCTGATTGGCGGTCCCTATGTGCATGCATCATGCACGATTGGATGTCAACTCTAGCATTTACGTACGCCGAGCGCATGCCCAACGTATTGAATGTTATCCTAGCGTATTCCCTGCATCTTTCTACGCATATGAAGCGTCAAATAGAGTCATTTTACACTATATATAAATTGGCTGTAAAAGTACATGCGTGATTGGACCTCAAAAGGCAATCAATGCACAAGAAATGACAACCGTTCTGGACTATATACGTTAGGTGTATCTTAATAATGAGTCTTTCATTGGTATAGGCAATGGTTGAGAATACGCTTATTTTAGTCATGTTTGCTCTTATTTTCATTCAGTTGTATTCTAATATTTTCATTATAACCTCATCTATAAGCGGAACGGTTGGCATCCCTGATGAACATACTACAAAAGATATTGATTTCTTTTGTTTTGAGGACGGCTACAACAATGGCTCATAACCGTTTTCACGAAACAAAGATAGTCAATGAAAGTATAATATGTTATATGAAAATCAGGTCATCTGAATATTGCAACATTTTTAATTGACATCCAATTGAAATGTAGACCCATCCTATGGTGTAGGAATCGTGTTGTACTGGTTCTGGTTTCGCGTTTCAACCAGAGGGTCGTAGGTTCGAATCCTAATTATGATATTAATTTACTTCATAAAGAAATGTATCCACACCATAGGACATGACCATGTTTTGGTCAAACATCGTTGAGCATCTCGAGTGCCCTGTTGGAATGCTCCCAAACGGAGTGGGGAATGTGCATAGCCTATGCTATTACATGTATTTATTTATCAATATTGCACACGTACAATCATCATATCAAAATCATTTAAAAATAGGCTTAACCCATTGACTACTGAATTATGTAATACCCTTAAACTTTGTGTAGGGACTACCCGGTTCTAGCAGTCAAAGGGCTAATTGGTTTACCAACGTGCATCGATGAGTTTTTCTTCTTTTCAATATTCTATACTTGCAAAAGAGTAAAGATAAAAGGAAAAAAGTTCACACACAAAAGTTCCATTGAAATTGTTTCGAAATAAAATATTATGACGGTACTTTATGAAATATTCTATCTTGTTTTCTGGGTCAGCTACCCTTATCAGGTAAAAAGCTATTAATCTATTAAAGGATCCATTAGTCGGATAAATGTTGGTATTTCAAGAAATCACAAACTCATCATCTACAAATCCCATTGCAAGTGTGTCTGTTTAGTAAAGGCAGGCTCATACCTTTGCGATCTTAGCCTGCGTCGGCCGGCCCACTGGTTTTAAAAATTTAAAACGGTCCCCGAGCGCGCAGTATACGCTAATCATCCGATGAACTGACATTCTACATGCACTCAATTAGGAGCGTACACAGAACGTCCGTGTACCGTACGACCTGCGTCTGTGTGCGTCAAGGGAGCGTTTTTTTATTAAAAAAAAGCGCTGGATCAACGCGTGCTAAATCGCAAAGGTGTGAGTCAGCCTTAAGCCTTATAATAATTCAATTGCAGTTCCGTAGCACGTAAAAAAAAAGAAAAAAAGGGAAAGAAAAGAAGAAAAAAAGTATGAAAGGTTCATTGATTCCTGACTTTTATCCATTGACAAATTCACTAATAATGACCACAAATTGAGAATGCCAGCTGAAGGCTTTTTCATGAGACTCCTTTAAAAGAGTGGCGACTCCCAGTATTTGACACCTGTTCACCGTTTAGTTGCCATGGCAACTAATGAGGTGTCATTTCGGGCTGAATGTTGCTGACTTTCGTGTTAAATGTCAATAACCCGAGCATCCTTTATGATCATGGTCCATATTACGATCGATTCAATTTCAATGATTGAATATCATGATATTCGCAACAATAATGTTATTCTGGGTCGATGCACGCAAAAGCGTCTGATCTTGAAAATAAGAATATATATACTGTAAAAAAAATACGTGACTTATAGCAATCTCAATGTCAGCAGACACGTCAACACTTTTAAGGAAAATACAAATAAAAAATATTGTATTTTAGAAAAACTACATCCGCGCTCTAAAATGGCAAATGGTGGTCAAGCTACATGCATTCAAAATTTAATGCGTTCAGATAATCACTCTTCCAACAATCAAATAGTAATAAAAATTAATCGCTAATAGTGTTGTTATATGCAGCATATCGTTTCCATGGCAACAGTCGAAAATGAAATTGCCATGGAATTTAATTAAGAGTTCGGAAGAAGCAAAGCCGTGCTTGCGCAACGTCCTAGTGTGACGGTACCATAAATGATACCACTGCGATTTGCTGTCGGTTATTGGAAGGAATCAAAACTTCATTTTTTAAGAGGGGGGGGGGGGGGGTTTATAATGAACAGACTGCTCCAAGATGCAACATAACAACATTGAATTTAATCACAATAATGTCAACCTGTTACATAAAAGTGCAGTACACTAATACTTCATATACGTACGCTGAATATGAAACACGTGCATCCAGCTTCACGCTTCCGAGTTTCCAATTTGTTCGACAAATTGAGCAAGTGTCCTTGTAATCAAATTTCCATCTTTTCACAAATCAAAGACGACTTAAAATTCCGAGCTGCATTTTCACGGTACAATGAGTTAAGGCCCACTCACACCTTTGCTTTTGTATCCAATCTGCCAGTGTCGATCCATCGTTTTTTTTTAATTAAAAGAAACGCTCCCCGAGCGCACATTAGGGACCTTTAGCATAAAAGACGGGAGGGCCGATCACAACGTTAGCTCTACGTTCCATTTAAGAAGTAGCGTTGTGTTGGTGCACCCTTCTGGAACGGACCTTGGAGCTAACGTTGTGATCGGCCCTCCCGTCTTGCATGCTAAAGGTCCCTATTATACGCTGATCAGACGGTGGAAGGACGTTTGACTTGCGATCAAGGATCGTACATCGAAAGTAAGTCCACCGCATGGCATGCGCACCTGTGCCTCCAGGGAGCGTCTTTTGATTTTCCAAAAAAAGAGGGAATAAATAACGCTAGGCCGACGCAAGCTAAAAACCGCAAAGGTGTGAGGTTGTCGTTCAGGAAAGGATGATTTGATATAACACATATACGGTCGCCTTAAACATGTTTAAATCCATGTGCACGCAAAAGTATGTTTCATAATTTTGTATCGCTTAAGCGTTTTTGATCTAACTAAATTTATTACCATGAAATTAGATCGGAATCTGTCTGGCAACCAAGCACTGTATGGAATATAAATGCATTTGGCAGACTTGAAACGTGGAGATCAGTTTTGGGAGAGACGACTCTTCAGATATTTAATTACTTGGTGAGCTGCAGTAAAAATATCCCCATAATGCAATTTTCAAGAGCATGTTAATAGTTTTCTTGAATACAATCGACCCAGAAATGGCTTAATTATTGCGAAATAAAAATTATACCATTCGTCGTTTCGCCTCACTTGCAAATTGAATGAGGATTCACACTCCACACACAAAATACCATCGGCAGCTCTAGTAACATTGACCCGTTTGCACTGTCGGTCAATTCATCTAGCGCTCGTAGGAACAACGGTTGATTGGCATTTCAAAACTAGAATAAGCCGGAATACGTGCGATCATCTTCTAATTTCGTGCACTATAAATTATATTGCATAAAAAGCAATTTGTGAATACATCAGCTCGTTTCACATCAATATTTACATCCTAACAACTACTTCATCTATACCTTTAGGAGTGTCAACACTCAACAAAGATTCAGAGACTGTTGTATAGAAATATTATGCCCCAATATAGAAATCATATTCACCAGTTTTTACTCGATCTACTGGATAACCATACCCTTTAAGAACAACAAGGCGGGTCAACAGAGATTCAAGACTGTTTTTTAGAAATAGCTCGGTACCCATTTTCACCTGGGTTGAGTGCAAAAAGTGTGGATAAATTTCTTCCTGAGGGAATTGAACGCCATGTGTATGGCTCAAGCCGCCGAACTTCAAGTTGAAAGGCTAGAGTCAGAACTATTGCATCACGCATCTTTAATGTCCCCAATCGAGATCATATTCAGCAGCTTTTGCTCGCTCTACCCATACCCTTTAAGAACAACAAGGCGGGAGAGAGGAGGAGAGACAATAACGGTTCAAGTTATTCAATTCAAGACCTGAAGCCTGCGTCACACCTTTGCGTTTATAGCCTGTGTCGGCCTAACGTTTTTGGAAATGAAAAACGTTCCCTTGACGGACAGCATACGGAGATCAGACGGTGGACTGACGTTCGGCTTACGCTTAACGAGCATACGACGAGCGTCAGTCCATCGCATGACCTGCGTCTTGGCGCGCCAAGGGAGCGTTTTTAATTTCCAAAAACAGAAGGTCCGACGCAGGCTAAATACGCAAAGGTGTGACGCAGGCTTTAGAACAACAAGGCGGGAGAGAGGAGGATAGACAATAACGGTTCAAGTTATTCATATCAAGGCCTTACAACTCACTTTATGATTCAACCCCAGGGCAGTCGAGGGCCGGGCTTTCCAATAAATTCGGGCTTCCATTACCCTAACAAGATATTTATTGTAACCGAAAACAGACTTTTGCCATTCGATTGAATTTCATTTGACATATATTAAAGGTAAACATGGAATTTTAAAGGGACGTTCTCCAGCTCATGGCTATTTTTGTTTTATAGAGATGTGCCATTTATTTCAGGAATTCATTGCATTGTTACTAGGATGTAATGATGAATTTTAAAGGCTTATGGAGTCGGCTTTCTAGAGGGCGTTTTAAAGCTATAAACATTGTATTCATGCCATTCACGTTGACATTAGAATGTATGGCAGAATGATGTTTGGTAAATCTTTAGGACCTGTTTAGCGTTAAATCTGTAAATTCCCCATGAAAGAATATCTTGTCACAAATCAAGAAAACCGTCTTTTTGGTGGCCGAGCGGTGAGTTTCTTGCACACTTCGCCCAGACACAGAGCGGTGAATGCATGCTCGGGCATTGGTCGGTTGTTGATAAAGCTTTAGATCAGAGTTAATATTTCACCGGTGCCTGACCAGATTTACTCGCCGACATAAATAAGTTCAAATCGGATTGACATATGTACAAATAAAAAGAAAAGCCACTAGAACCAATGCTGTCCATCAGTTGCCGCTCAGTCGCCGGTGAGTTACTGGTGAGTAACCCATTGGTGACAGATGGGTGTGTCCAAAGTAGACCAGCTTCTGAACAAACACCAATCGGTCGGTTCCCGTCCGTATTTGTGAACAAAGCTTTACAGCCTGATCAAAAGTCTCTTTGCCGCTGGTCTATGCCCAAAATAAATCAACTTTTGAAAAAAATACTGATCGGTCGGTCGCCGACCGTATTTGTGACCTTAGCTTTAA
>BQKZ01005373.1:0-30571 GCA_036244855.1 Temnopleurus reevesii | reverse complement strand
GTGGGGGTGGGGGTGGGGGGAATGGCTTGCTTGATTGGAACATCGCACCCAAATAGACAACTTTCTTAATGTATCCAAACGTATTCATGTTTGCTCCAAGACAAACTATGTATTCAGCTGTCAAAAATAATGAGAGTACAATCGTCAGAATGCTACTTGCTTTATCAACGTTGCTAGGTTGGACAAACATTTTACCTTGACCAACCTAGCAACAGCCACTGAGGGCTATCCACATTTCTTCTATCGAAATACGATTATTTCGTATCAGGTGAATTAATAGTTAGTCACTCTACGTTCGGAAAAAGAAGAGTGCATGAAACTTGAATACATTACGAAATCAGTCTATTTTATACTTGCGTGATTGCATTATCTGAAATACAGAACATGTAACAAAAATGTGTCACTTGAACAAAGAGAGGGAAATAGATTGAAAGAGAAAATTACATTGAGAGGAGGGATATATAAAGCACAAGGATCGTCTATATCATTTTATCGTCATTTTATTCGATATAGTTCCACCAATCGTTTGCTGTTATGCTAGTTGACGGAGCTTCCTACGGATGTAACCATGGTAATGGAGGAACAAACTGATAAAATAAAAAAAAATGGAGAATTAGAACAAAATTTAGCTAATTGTAAGTGGTAATTGCGGATGAACTAGAAACAATGACATATTAGCAGGATTCACACTAAGAGCCGAAACCTAAATGTTTCAGAAACTACGACAGTCCTACGGAAGCTCATACGTGAAGCGCAAAGGCGAGTTGTTCAATTTGCCAATGCGCCTCTTTTTGGTCGAGAAGATGAGATGGAGATTTGTAAAAATTCACCTTGGTGCCTTGTTAAAGAAGTTAATGTGAAAAGGCCAGTTGCGCTAGCTCGCCTTGGTGCTTTGTGCCTAACGAAAAAGTGAGAAGGTCTCTTGTACAAACTCGCCTTGAAACCTTGTGCGAGAAGGCAACTTGTAATAACTCGCCTTGGAGCCTTGTCGCGGACGAGAGGGTGAGAAGGCGGCTTTTACAACATCGCCTTGACACCTTGTTTGAGAAGAGAATGCGAGAAGGCAACTTGTAATAATTCGCCTTGGAGCCTTGTCGCGCACGAGAAGGTGAGAAGGCGGCTTGTACGAGATCGCCTTGGCGCCTTGTGTCTAACGAAAAAGTGAGAAGGTCACTTGTACAAACTCGCCTTGAAACCTTGTTTGAGAAGAGAATGCGAGAAGGTAACTTGTAATAACTCGCTTTGGAGCCTTCTCGCGGACGAGAAGGTGAGAAAGCGGCTTTTACAACATCGCCTTGGCACCTTTTTAAGTCGAGAAGGCGAGACTGAGGCGACTGTACCATCTCGCCTTCGAGCTGCACGTATAAGTTTCCTTAAAGGTATACCACCGGTGTAATCGGTGGTATTGTCTGCGGTGTGTGAGTTCGCGTTCATTTTGTACGTGAAGCATGTTGCGCAAGGGAGAACGACCGCAGCATGATTTTGTTTATTTTGCGATAATTAAGCCATTTTTAGGTCGATTTTATTCAAACAAACTATGAACATGCTCTAATTTACTATTGAAAAACTGCATTATGGTAATAATTTTACTGCAGCTCGCAATCTAGTTAAATATCTGAAGTGCCCTCCTCCCAAAACTGGTCTATCGCTTTAAAAAATGTCGTAGTTTCTGAAACGGTAAGGCTTTAGTTCTCAGTGTGAACCTACCTTCTATAATTCATATGTAGCTATTAAGTCGGACAGAGGGATAAATGATCATTTAGGTTCTGGTGTAATTATCAAATGAGAACAATTGATTATAGCTTCAGTCGAGAATCGATTTTTGCTTTTCCTGTATGGCGCTACACAATGCCCGAAGCCCTATTTATTTGTCGAACGGAGAAATGGGCATGGATACAAAAGAATGCTGTCCAATATTATGGGATTTCATTAACCCATCGGCACTTGGAACTGGGTAGTCCCTATACGAACTCTATGATAATTGCATAGGAATTCAGAATTCATTTTCCAACATTTTGTATACCGTGCACATATTGGTGGCACGTCTCCCCATCTCCCACTCTCTTATCCACCTTTTCTCCCTTCCCCCTTCCTCCCCCGCCACCCCTCTCTCTCCCTCCCTCCGCCATCCCTCTCTCTCTCTCCCTCTCTCTCTCTCTCTCTCTCTCTCTCTCTCCAGGAAGAACAGAGCCATTATGTTAATGGCTCTGAATGGAGTGCTCCAACCGTAGTTTCATAATTTCAATTACTTATCTTTGTATTTGTTTCAGTTTTGTATGTATTTATTTATATTAATTTTCTTTGTATTTTGAGTTGCTTTTTACTTTACGGAAAATAAAACCAAACCAAACCAAACCAAACCTCTCCATCTCTCTCTCTCTCCCTCCCTTCCGCCCGCCCCACACCTCTCTTTCTCTTTCTGTCTCTCTCCCACTCTTCCTCTCACACCCCTCTCCCCTCCTACATCTTGCCTTTTCTCACTCTTCAAAGGTCATTGCCAGTCATATCTACGATATAGTACACTTTTAAAACATTGAGACGTCCGAATAGATATACGCTCTTAAACCTCAAACCTTCATATTTGGGCTACCGCACTCACAGAATGTCGCCTTTCCAATCAAGACTGACCTTCCAAAATCAATGTATACAACCCATTTACTCTTCCACTTCGCGTGGATGTGCTTTATTTAAGGCCCCGGTCACATAGGACCCTGGAAGCAACACGATTCATCCCGACTCGTTGTTCTGAGGCAACTGTGAATTATCAAAGAATCGGGGTGAATCATGTTGCTTCCGGGGTCCTATGTGACCGGGGCTTAACTCATGTATTTTAGTACTTTGTAGGTCAATTGTTGCATTTAAAGTCACATCCATGTATTAAATGTGTACCTTCGATTTTTTGTCCTTCTTGTCTGTGTGGCGCCATGCGTTGAACTGTTTTCATGGCTGAAGTCATCATTATCTTATTTTTGAGGGATTTGAAATGGGCGTATATTCCATCAACACGATATAAGCTACTTTCGAAAAATTAAGTCGAATGCAATTTCAATGCTCCTTTGTAATACTATCGAAATCGGTACCGGCTTGTCATTGTTGTGTCCGCATAGTTGAATACACGGTCTACGGATCTATTGTCTGCGTTCGACTTATTTTTTTGGAAATAGTTTATATCGTGTTCATCATGATTAAGATATTAAGTTTTGAAGCGTCGTGGCATAGTGGTTTAGGTTTAGACTCGTCCCTTTCATGCAGAGGTCCGCGTTTCGAGTCCTACCCATGGCGTTAATTTTCTTCTGCAAAAAATATCCACATTGTGCTGCACTCAACCCAGATGAGATGAATGGGTACCTGGTAGGAATGTATATTCGTTGAAATGCCATGTGCGCTGGTGTACGCCGGGCTAAAGCCAAGGTAACAATGTATTCCATCACGATTAAGATATTAAGTTCTGAAGCGTCGCGTGGCGTAGTGGTTTAGACTCGTGCCTTTCATGCAGAGGTTTGCGATTCGAGTCCCACACATGGCGTTAATTTATTTAAGCAAGAAATTCACCCACACTGTGCTGCACTCAACCCAGATGAGGTTAATGGGTACCTGATAGGATTGTTTATTCCTTGAAATGCCAGGTGCGCTGGTGTACGCCGGGTGATAATAATAATGCAAAGCGCCTTGAACACTCAGCAGAGTGGATACGTTCGCTATATGAATTGCACCTATTCTTATTATATATCATAAAAATGTTGCGTTGCCCCTTTGTGCTAACGTGGATTTTGCGACTGCATTTACATCGTACTTGCGTCGTAGTGACACCGTATACTATTAACAAAGACGCTTACAGCCCTGGGCGGTGTTTCACCAATTCGCTCTTAAAGTGACACACGACTTTAAGAAAGACTGGAGCGCGTTAACCAGTGCAATACGCGTAAGATTTTTTATCGTTCAGTTTAAGAACTGACACCAGTCGTGCATAAAGTCGTTCGTAACTTGGTGAAACACTGCCCAGGTCACGACTATGCTGAAACGGCCAAATTTATCGATCCCGTCTTATCCAGGCTATATCCCGCCAAACTCGTTCCTTATATCTGATCTAAAGTAGTGCTACCCTAGATATATTCGAAAATGGTTCGTTGGAAATGATATTTGTGGAATAAGAGCTGGATGGAAGTATGGAAATAGCGCAATTTAGCAATCATTATAATGAACGCACCCCAAGGACATATTGTAAAAGTATTTCAGATGGGCATCCAGCCAGATAAAAAGCGTATCCCTCAAATGTAGGGTAACAGTCATATTGTAAATGGGAAAATATTATTTCTAAATCGATTCTAATACATACAGCGTGTAGAGATCTGTAAGACATGTTGTACTAAGAATTTTGCTCCAAGATCCTGCAAAGGTTCCACAATGGTTTTCAACCCTTTTAGGATGATAGAAAACGTTTTGTAATTTGTTAAAAAAACTTTTGATGCAGAGCTCCAAAAATTTCCCAGATGCATGACAAAAAAGAGTAAAAAATCTATACCAAATCTGACCATTAATATTTTGCCAATATTTTTTTTTTCAAAATGAAAATAATCACATTGTTGAAAACCCTTGAATTGGCATTACTTGTAAGGTCTAAAAATCCTTACTTTTCACGCAAATTGGCAACTTTAAACATTCTAAAACACATTTTGACGGTAAACATTAGATTTTGTAACATTATACACTGTATTTAATTGCAATGCTTAATTATAAATGTTCATGCTGCCAATTAGTAAAGGAATAGTGATTGAATTTGTTGTAAAATAAGTCCTGTCCCGAATGAGAGCTGCTTCACAAAATATTGTAAGGTCGTTGAGCAAGTATAAACGACCTTTTTGTGAACCCTGAATACGACAGCTCCAAAAATGGAACAACAAGTTTCCACTTTGCATCCTTTTGCAAATTGAATATGTGCACATTCTGCATGGCATATTATTTTTTCACCTTTGCTGAAGTGTTTTGGTTTGGTTTTCGCGTTCATGTCCCAATTGAACAAAAAACGACGTTAGGTTTGACTCACACCTTTGTGTTTATAACTAACGTCTGCCCAGCGTCCATGACGCTCCGTGAACGCACTCACATGGAGGAAAGACGTTTGAAAGACGCTGGAGGCGTTCGCCCACCGCCCGACATACGAACACATTAGCATCAATTAGCGACGTTCCTCCGTATCTCTGCGTTGGCGGAGCGCCATGAACGCTGAGCAGACGCTGGCTACAAACTCAAAGGTGTGAATAAGCCTTTAAGCCCCGGTCACATAGAGCCCCGGAAGCAACACGATTCAACACGACTCTTCGTTCGGAGGCAGTTAACTGTGAATTAACAAAGAGTCGTTGAGTCGTGTTGCTTCCGGGCCCTATGTGACCGGGGCCTTAGCAAACATATCGGAAATGATTTATCCATACTATTCCTGTATAAGCTACATACGGCAACAACCGCTGGTTAGCAGGAAGAACGATGGCTTCAATTTCGACTGGAATAGACGAAATCATTCTACGATTATTGGACTATAAATCAACCTGAAATCTGCCGGATTAATGTGTTACTCACCCGTACGCGAGGTAGGCGATGGCCTTTCTCTGAAAATTGNGACAATTGCCCATATTAATGATATGTTTTTAACCAACCAACAATTACCCAACTTTATTTATCTTATTCGCAAAGTTATTGCGTCAACATTACTCATGTACGGGGCAATTTGTGCCCAACCTTCTATTACCAATACTGTTGGTAGATATTCGCCCAATATTTAAGTAAAAATTATTGCCCAATATTTTTTAAATCACTTGAAGTCCCAATTGGGTAATAATTGCCCAGAATTGTGATCATTTTTAACCAACCAACAATTACCCAACTAAATTTACCCAACATTTTAAGTGTGTATACGACATCAAAAGATATTTTGCGATAGTGTAGATATCAATCAATTGGTGTTCGGGAAGAACACGATACAAACTATTTCCGTAAAATTAAATCGTACGCCAATTCAATGGTCAGAACCAGCTTTAATTGTTGTGTGTGCAAAGGTCAATACACGGCGTAAGGATCTATTACACATCTACAACTATGACCTAACTTATTTGTTTAAGGAAATAGTTTATATCGTGTTGAGGAGACTTTCCCACAATGCCAAAGTTTATGCGTAGTCCCAAAAATATATTCATACAATCATACAAACATGACAAAAGGGATTTGCAATTTATCTCCCAACCACCTGGGCCCCTTTGCATAAGATATTTTTCCACAGAAAACTCTTCGAAAAAATAAAACCTGATCCAGAGCAATTTTACCAGACCTTTAACCGTATGAAAAAAACCTAGCAACAAGTTTAACAGACCTTTCTATAGAAAGTGTTTCATGAAATGGAGCCCCGATATTTGGATGTTTTTTTGTCTTAGAAAAATGTAGATAAAATAGCTTTTAAGTAAGGTCAAAATTATACATTCTACCCTTCAGCCAGGCGACTTAGCGAATGAAAAGAATGAATACGTTTAGAGAAAAGTATTTCTAAATGTACATTACAAAAACCATCATTTTTATTTGCTTTATTGGTCTTTGCATTACGTTGGTCGACTTTTTTTTATTGCGACAATAAAAGGGGTCGATTGCAGGACAACTTTTTCCTTTAAAAGCGTATTTCTTTTCGGAGAACGCATCTTTGCTTTCTGATGCCATACTATTATTCTGCCCTCATCCCTCGGGTAATGCTAATCGCATTCCCTTGGCATTTCAGAACACGTTCCCACTGCGCGCTATATCGTAACCAGCGTTTCACCCGCTTGCTATAGGTATGCCGAACAGTGCGTATTGAGTAAAGAAATGCACACCGCGGCGCCAATTCAACCAGCAGTGGGGAAGGACCGCGTATCGGGTAGCGATCGGGTAACACGAGGGCGTGCCTCGCTCAATGCGANAAATGCACACCGCGGCGCCAATTCAACCAGCAGTGGGGAAGGACCGCGTATCGGGTAGCGATCGGGTAACACGAGGGCGTGCCTCGCTCAATGCGAGGGAGACCAGCATTTAAACGCCTTGCAACACTGAGTTTAGGTTAGCGTCCAGTTACACCACCAAAATCCCCTAACCCGATATCACACACCGTGGCCAATACCACATTTATCCGTATGCGCAAAAGTTAGTCGGTTCGCAGGTAGGGTGAGCTAAGCGTTGTGGTGTGACTCTTATATTATAGCAGTAACGCCTTGCTCCACAAAGCTCGGCCTACCACGCATTCACACCAACAAAACGCCTCAAACCCAATCACTCTCCGTTACCAATTACACTGTAACACAAAACACGATATAACGAATTTCCGTAAAACTAAGTCGAACACCAATGCAATGCTCCTTTGTAATCCTATTCAATTCAGAACCGGCTTGTGATTGTTTTGTTCGCACAATTCAATACACGGCGTACGGACCAAATCAAATTAAATCATTTTATTTTTTTCATTTCTTTGAAGATTCAAACAAAAACATTTCATAAATAATAGTAGTAATATACACATTAAAGAAATGGAAAAAAGAGGCCAGCAAAGAAGCGAGGCTTGTTTAGAAGGCTGGCCCCTAATAATTACATTAATAATTGTCTATTGTCATATGACTCAATTTATTTCACGGAATAGTTTATATCGTGTTATTAGAAGGTCAGTACGCAGCCGGGAGGACAGAAGTACGGCGGTGTGACTGTTCTAATATAACAGTAACGCTATTCTAGCGTGACCTAAGACGTCTTGACAAATCCAAACAGTGTGCGTTCAGGTGAGTTCAGTCTCCGCGGGGCAAATTGCACGAAACTGTCTCAGCTATCCCCTACCATGGTAGCTACCCAGCTCTTACTGCTTGGCTATCCCCTAACGAAGACTGCTAAACGTTGATACATTTGTGTTAAAGGTTTGTATAACATTGTTTTCGTTTGAAAATTCTCAATTGCCCGATCCGAAATGCTACCCAAAATGGTTAATGTTGTACATAAACTAAGCTGTGAAAATAATAGGCCTCAAAACCAACGCATAGTGCTTCAAAAAAGGCTAAAATTCGAAATAATGATCTACATAAGGACATTGTTAAGGGATAAAGCGTCCCCGATACATTTTATTCAATTTTCATAGATACATGTATCTTGAAAGTGCATGTATATCTTCTTTTTTTTTGCATTCTTTGCTATTTTTTTCCATCAATATAAATGTAATAACATAGGTCAGCTAACTTGATTTCATTATATGTGAAATGACAAAATCATAATGTGTGACAATGTCTTTAAGAGGATCGCATAAGAAGTCAAGACACCTTTTCAGCAGGAAGAGGATAGCGAAGACTTTTTCATGCAATTATAGCCCCCTGGCGGCGTATCCAAAGGCTATACACGAACAGCAACGTCTGGCGGGTAGTTGTAAGACTGTACGACAACTATTTCTTCAGACATTCTACTGAAGCATGCGTTAAAATAACACTACGACATCAAGGTGTTCACTTTATACCATTACAGGACAGTCACACTAACTGGGTGATCCCTCCCTGCTATCAAACCGCATCAACAAAATTGTAATCATACTGTATTATTCCGCTTGGAATCCGATGTTTGAAGGTTATTTTCGTCAGTCCCANTACCAGCAGTGGGGAAGGACCGCGTATCGGGTAGCGATCGGGTTACACGAGGGCGTGCCTCGCTCAATGCGAAGGAGACCTGTATTTAAACGCCTTGCAACGCCGAAATCGGGTTAGCGTCCAGTCACACCACCAAAATTCCCCGATACCGACCACACAAACACCAGTAAGCATTATTACATTTATCCGTATGCGGAGAAGTTAGTCAGTGTGGTGTCGGGGTGAGATAAGGATTGCAGCTGTGTAACTCTTTTATTATAGCGGTAATGCCTTACTCAACAAAGTTCAGCTTTCCACGCATTCACATCAAAAAAATTCTAAAAACCAACCACTCTCCCTAACAAATTACACTGTATGCAAATCAGGTAGAGTGGTATGTCTATGGGTAGTGAGTTCGCAGCCGGGAGGACAGAAGGCCTTCGGTGTGACTGTTCTACTATTACAGTAACGCTATTCTAGCGTGACCTAAGACGTCTTGACAAATCCAAACAGTGTGCATTCAGGTGAGTTCAGTCTCCCAGGGGCAAATTGCACGAGAATGTCTGAGCCATCTCTTACTTACTATAGGGGCAGTTGCTAGACAGTTGCAATCGATCGCAAGTTGCAATAGCGGTGTATTGGCTCAATTAGTAGACCGCTTGCCTCGAAACCAGGCGGTCCTGGGTTCGAGTCCCCGCCGAATGGGTGTTTCTGCTTACTTGTTGGGTGTTCAACATTTAGGGGGTATTATAGAATATCGTCGAATTGGTGTGCATAGCGACTGCTGGGCTTACTATCTAAATAGGCGAGTTTCAATTTTGCATGATAAAATTTGGAGTTCAATTTCCACAGAAAAAAAAACATCTATCCTTGCTATTGTTTAAAGTCCTTGTTCCAAGTGTAGAGCATGGGCAAAATAATGATTGGGAATCAATATTTATTGATAATTGCTTGCAACTTTTTAGCAATACCCGTGCGCCTTGGCTATTCTCCCGACTCATAATGTTAAGATGATGTTAAAGAAGTTAGAATGTCCTAGCAGGGAGATGATAGTTCAGACCATTCATGCAATTCGCCCCTGGCGGCGTACCAGAAGGCTATACACGAACACAAACGTCTGGCGGGTAGTTGTAAGGTTCTACGACAACAGTGTTTGAGACATTCCATCGAAGCGTTCGCTAGAACAACACTACGACATCAAGGTGTTCACTTTACTCCGATTATAGGATAGTCACACTAACTGGGTGATCCCTCCCTGCTATCAAACCGCATCAACAAAATTGTAATCATACTGTATTATTCCGCTTGGAATCCGATGTTTGAAGGTTATTTTCGTCAGTCCCATTTGTACTTACTCATTAATTGACATTAAAACATTAATTCATAGTTCGTATTACGAATTTAAGAACATTCAGTTTGGCAGCAGGGTTGGATCATCAAGTTGGGATGACTGCTCCATTAGAATATGCATCGAAGTACCGCTGAAACTTTGAAAAATACTCGTCCAAAATTTTCTGTAAAAGCTGGAAACCATTTAATTTTCTTTATCATACACAACAGAGTCCTTGTAAATTATGGATATGGACCTATTTAATGTATTTATTAGTTTTTAATTGCATATACGTGTTAAAATAGCACGTAGGAATAAACAAATTCAATATCTATGTATCATAAACATCTCGTGAATTGTAATCTAATCAGTTCATCATAAATAAAATAGATACAAGTTGCCTGGAAGAAATTTGGGTAAAAGGAGAGTCATGGATGCAAAATTTGTTGAAAATCTTTTTTTGTTGTTGCTATTGGTAAAAAAAGGTCCGAATTTCAAGCCATTGCGCGGCATTGCGTAAGCATGTTCGCGTGTAAAAGAGCAACCTCCATATCATGGTATTAAATTGTAAACTACGATGAACTTCGGCAGATCAAAGGAATCCTGAGACCATTGGTGCTTTAAACGACCGAGCCGTCCGTATTAAACACAACAATTTACACCGAGCTCGTATCCTTTTTACCCGTTACAGATCACCCAACCCATGTCATATTAATACACTAGATTCCCCCGTTGCTGCCGATTAGACTGGTAACTGATCAATTCTCGCCTGCGCGGCACCTGCCGTGTAGCGTTTGGCGCCATTTTCATTATCTACCGTAGATATGAACACAGTCTCCAGTTATTATGACGTCATAATGGGAAGACATTTCTGCTACATGTTGTAGACACAGGGGGTAGTAAAATTAGGTTTAATTTTTCTATTATTGATTTAATAACGCAATGGGGAAGACGTAATGATGATTTGTATAGATTGTTACTAAATTGTAGGTTCGGGAGCAGAGTACAAACATTAATGAAATATAGATCGGTGTGCGTTTGTGTGCGTGAATGTGCACATTGAATTGTGTATGTGTGTGTTCGTATGCATCTATATGGGTGTGTATGCATGTGTGTGCGCATATGTAGATGTATTCAATTGTACGTGTATATGTGTGTGTGTGCCTGGGTGCGTGTGTGTGTGTGCGTATGTGTGTGTGTGTGTACGTGTTGTCGTTGTGTGTGAAGAATTAGCTATTGAATATAATGGGAATGGGAATGTAAGCGAGTGGGGTTACAAAAAGTAAAATAATTAGGATTGTAATAATTCTACGTCCACGAACTATTTCAGTCCATATACCTCCTGTCAGTCCATCGTAGTTTGTTACTTTATTGATCCTCTCTATTTGTGAAAGATGTACACGAATATCGTATCAATTTAGAACGTTTTGGGTTCAACTAATTACGTTTTCAGAGCAGAGATAAAATGTGCATAAGCACGCAGGCCCATCCCCAGTTGTTTGTCAATGCCAAATTAAAAGTTCCATCCCTCGAACGATGTATGTTTAGCAATAAAAACAAGGCAGGTCCACTGAGTGATAGTCAATTTAATCAAATATTCACAGAGTTAAAGCAAAACAAAGCAGAGAGATCTGCCATGTAAATGGCAGCTTATTGTTACACGCAAAATATTTAGGACATTACGCCAATGCCTTTACTTTCCCGCATCGTCAAGCACACACACACACACACACTCTAAACATGAAATGTTAATTAGTCTATAATGTTGGAGGAGTGACAAAACGGAACATTTATTCAAACATGCAGGATCCAACCTTTAAAGTCTTGAATCCAACTTTTATAAAGTGTAAATTTAGATTTACTCGCGAACTTTTCTGGACAGCCTCCCGCTCTTTCTTGTTAATACGTACAAGCCTATGGGAGTAGAAATATACACAGCACCCTCCTGTGAAACTCAGCCCCTACACTTTTTAAACGTTCCGATGTGCCTGTACTAGGACAGCATTATTCCGTCATTGAAAAAAAAACATCTGCCTATTGTGGCTGTAAAACCTTGAGGGATCAAAACAAAAAGCAAAATACCTTACAGTGTTGAAACTACACGAGAAAAAAGCTGAGGGTCAACTCACACATTTGCGTTTTTTAGATTAAAACGCTCCCCGAGCGCACAGTACACGCTGATCAGACGTTGGAATGGCGTTCGGCCTGCGCTCCAGGAGCGTCATTCAATTCATCGCACGACCTGCGTTTTTTTTGCATCCAGGGAGCGTTTATTGAGTGTAAAAACCGCTGGGCCGACTCAGGCTAAATCGCAAAGGTGTTATTCGGTCGCAAGTATTAATAAATCCCTCAGTGAAAATTGTGATGTATGTTTATGGAGCACACGACCTACATCGCCAAAATGATCATCGTTTGCCATGGGTTATCCTTCTAATCGATCAAACTTATTGGCATTAGCTAAATTTATGGGAAGCCACGATCTTTTATCGTAGGGATATAATTCTTAAGGATAATTGTTTTAAGGTGAATTTATCGAACAGTTGTTATTTCGCTGAAGGAAATTACACGAATGTAGAGTTGTAATACCCTGGAAACTATTGATGAAAAATGAATCCTGAATCATGGCCACGAGTCATAAAATTTCTCAGATCGCTTCTTGCAACGATTACTCTGTTGTCTACGATTATACCCGTGAGTGAAGGCCCACTTACACTTTTGCGTTTCTAGCCCAGCGGTTTTGACAATTAAAAACTCTCCTTGGACTCAGAATGACGCATGTCGCACGGTAGACTAAGGTACGGCGTATGCTTCTTGGGCGCAAGCCGAATATCAGTTCACCGTATGATCAGCGTATATTATGCGTTCGGGGAGCGTTTATAGTATTCAAAAGCGCTGTGCCGACGCAGGCTGAAAACGCAAATGTGTGAGTCAGTCTTAAAACTTTGTAAAGGTTAGATCCGGGGTGAGGTATGAGCGAAGACGAATGACGTATTTTTGCAATAAACATGCCATTTCTGGGTCGATTTTATACAAACAAACTTTGAACATAATCTAATTTGTTACTGAAAAAAAGAAAAAAATTAACATCGTAAGCTACATCTCTCAAAAAAATTAATCGATACATTTAAAGACAATAATGAACCCTACCTGAAACGGGGACACGTGACCTTAAAAATAGACGGTGTTAATCTTAACCTCCGGGTTTCCTCGCCCAATCTCTTCATATTCCTAAATATTGTTTTTATTTTGTATAAGTAGCCGGCAAATAGGATCTATTTGATAATAATCCAGATTATCCCCATCGGAGGCGGATAATAGTGTAAGGCATTTAGGCAAAAACTTTGAGAAAAAAAAACATTTAAAAACAATAATCTACTTTGGGAGGGATAAGTTAATTCAGTGAGAAAGAAGATAAATCTGCATCCAGTTGTGCGGTCATTTACCTTATGTGTTTTTTTGTTTGTCTAGTTTCTTCGTTTATCTATTCTTTTTTCAAATTTGTGTTTCTTTGTGGAATTTATAACATGATCGGTCACACACAAATGATTTTAAAAGGTACACAGTACAACTAAAGTGTTTATTTAACACCAATTCAATGCCCAAAATCAACAAAGTGTTAGAACAATGCAAGTGCTGAATTAACTATCGGTAGAGATTCAACAAAACAACAAAAACATTACCCCCTTACTTTAAACAACAATATTTGAACACAAAAATTTGCTGTGGTGTCCGGTTTAGGATAACCTGAGTATAAACAGGAAAATATCCATTTGAATGCACGTTATGAATGTCCCTGTGGTTATCTTAACTAACTTATCCACCTTGACTTTTTTAAAGTTAAATTTTCAATTCAATTCAATTCAAAATAACATTTATTTTTTCCTTCAAATAAATCAGTGATGTACAGTGTAGCAATTTACAATTGTAATCAAATTATAGGATAATTAGAACTTAAGGTACGTAAACAAATTGAAGGAAAAGGGCGCATATCCAGAAGCAGAGCTTGTGTTGGATGCGCCGACAGATACAACAAACAACAGACAAAATAGCAAAAAAAAAACTTTACGGAAATTCATTTTTTTCACAGATATGAGGCTAACTCAGAATTAAGACATTAATTTTGGTAAACTATATCCATCCATGATAAAAAGAAGATGTCACAATTAAGTGAATGTGAGTATGAATATTGATATTAGACCCAAATTATCATTTTATAGTCGACGAGAACCGGCATTTACATAATCCTTGGCACATGGTGTTAAAAAGGAATGACTTTTGAAATATGGTATTTTCCCCTATATGTGTTTACCCGCGCTTGAAATGTTAGATTATGATACAGACAAGCTAGCCAAATAGTTGAAAACTACTATAGTAGTACCTGTGAATTTTATTACTGGCCACTCATCCGGTAGAAAATTGTACTATATCAAATTATATGGAAATAGCTTCTTGTTGAGTGTTCATTATTGGGGATTTTTAACATAATTTAACAACTGTTTCCTGTTTTTTACCAAAATCGATATTCCATTGGCTAACTTGTGATAACCAGATCCAACAACAATCTCGTCGAGAAATAGGCAGACCACCGTCACTTTAAAACAACGAGAGAACTAGAAATCATCAAGTGTCGTAAGATGTATCGCGTATCCAGCTCGGTTTTCATTGTAAAAGCGATATCTGTGGCTAATCGAAAGTCGTAACCATCTCGAGTTGGTATTTTCCTCCGCCAAGCCTCAGTCACAACTTTCCATTTGTATATAGGTCTAAAAATGTTGTTTCGCTGCCATCCATTGCATGATTGACCCTGAGAAAATGGCTTAACTTGAACTCTTTTTTTAATTCATTCACAGCAAAGAAAATGAATAAGTAAAAAATTAAAAAAAAGTCAAATAAAAGATAAATCTTTAAAATCTTCTCAGTCCTTTGAAACTGCACTCAATGCAAAACATGACTTTGAGCCTTTAAAGCAAAAACGCAAAGGAAAGATACTTGACTGAATCTCAATTCACCTGCCTTGGCTAATTGGACCAGGTGTACATACATGATAACGTCAGCCAATCATGCCCCTTCGGATTTTTACACTCATATGGACTGTTAAAGGCAATATATGTTTACTGACTTAGGCAGACATGTGACCGAGGCTTGTTAAAAGAAGGCTGAAGAAGTGTAATAGATACACTATGGAGGACACTATCAATTGGTGAAGTGAGTTTTGCACTCTCATTTCAAGTACCGTAACCCACAATTAGAATTTCGTACCCCCCTCCCATTGAAGGTTTGAAGATTCTGGAAGGCGCTTTATGAATCATCTCCACGGAAATCCCTGATTTTGATTGAGTAAAAACCACTATCAGCAACAAGCTTCATGAAATACCCTCCCGAATTCAATAAAAAGGCTACCCTCCCCCCCAAAATTTAAAAAGTTGAGCAGAATGTTTGGGGTTTCCGGTGGAAACATGCGAGAATACAATCATATGACTGGAAGAAAAGTTCAAAGAGTTCTATATTTGTATTATGTTTGGAATCTGTGTGATTCCGTATAAGTTATAGGTTACCATCATTTGGTATACGTTGAAGCACGAAAAACGGCATTGCGTGCATAGGTTTCTTGATTAGAAGGTTTGAAAAAAAAAATGGGATTATTTCAATTTGCACCCGTTGTTCTGACAATGTATCAATAACACATCTCTGAGACACCAACAAAAATACAAGATCAGAACAATCATACGCATATTTGCTACTGGCAGGGGAATGGAACTTTGCAAATTTGATACAACAAAGTTAGATATTACAAAGGACAATAATTAAAATAACTCATTTATATGGAAATTATTGTCGCTTCCGTTTACTCTATCATACTCTTATAAAAGTTGACCTAAGACCAGGCAACACGAAAGCTCCATCATAAAAATATTTCTGTAATTTATCGAACAGCAGATTTATTTTTTCCTATTTTGGTTGAAGATTTTCTCAGTTTGCGAAAAGACCCGAAAACGAACAAAAAACTGCATAAAATTTGGCAATTTAACCAGTAGATATATAAGGACAGTCTGACTTTGTGCCCAAACCTTTCAAGATTCAGCATATTATTCCAATATTTCTGTAGATTATTATATCTAGTGTATAGCTTAACCTCATTGTTAAATCTTGACCAATGACAATTGAAAAGCTGATATTAACTTTTATCTTCCACAATCGAAAGTGGACCAAATCCTCTATAAATCCATTATTAGAATTAACCTGAGTTCTTATGAAATTCGGACGACCAGATGACCGAAGAATTGAACCCGATTTACCTTTCTGTAATGTCAGGAAATATGGTATTGATTTGTTTAATCCAAGGCCTGAATACATATGAAATAATATGTCTAATCTGTGTGCTTATTATAGATAAAATATAGAGTGGGGAATGCAGGATGCAACTATAAATTTTGATAAATGGCAAGGTCTCTGGAATGGTGGGCCCTTTCATTGTGGGGGTGAAATGGACAAAAGGCTGTGAGAAGAAGATGATAAAGAAAATAAAAGAGGGAGAGGGAGAGAGAGAGGGGATTTGAGCAAGAGAAAGCGAGGAAGAAAGAGATAAATGAATAGAAAGAGAGATAGAGTGAGAGATAGAGAAAGAGAGAGGGAGAGAGAGAGAGAGAGGGAGAGAGGGAGAAAGAGAGCGAGACAGAGAGAGAGCGAGAGAGGGAGAGACAGCGAGAGAGATAGGGGGAGAGAGATAGGGGGAGAGAGATGGAGAGATAGATAGAGAGAGATGGAGAGAGAGATAGATAGAGAGAGAGAGAGAGAGAGAGAGAGATCTGAGGGAGAGAGAAAGAGGAGGGGGGGGGGGACAGAGATGGAGAGACAGATATTAAAATTTCCTGTCCTACATGTTGAATGGAGAAATGGGTAGAACGCATTGAAAAAATAGGAGAATATAGAATCAGAGAGAAAGATGTCGAAAGACTCATAAAGGAACAAACAAAATATGTAAAGGAAATAACTTTTCCCTTCATCAATGAAATAATAATAATTAACAACCGGTCATGTGTGGCTCAGTGGTAGAGCGTCTGCCCCATGAACGGAAGGTTGTGGGTTCGAGCCCCGGCCGAGTCATACCAAAGACTTATCAAAATGGGACCATCTGCCTTCTTATACCAGGCGCTCGGCATTTAAGAAAAGAGAAGGGTAATAATAACTTTATGTTATGCAGGGCTCGCTGGAAGAGCAGCTAGCTTGCAGCTGAATGTGGTTATCCCGGTTGACGAATCGAGTTGCAGGGGGGGGGGGGGGGGGGGGGGGGTGTAAAAGGATTCAGGGATAAGCATGCTTTGTGTGCATGTGTGTATGTATAGAGATATACAAGGGATAAGCTACAAGTAAAATTTAGCCAAAATATCAAGAAATGTAAAAAAAAAAAAAGAAGAGAAAAAAGGCGAATTCGCAAATTGGTCCATGATATCATATACACAACAGGAATGACAAATCGTTCATTATTATGTCATGCCTAATGCCCCGGTCACATAGGACCCCGGAAGCAACACAATTCACCCCGACTCGTTGTTCTGAGGCAGTTAACTATGAATTAACAAAGAGTCGGGGTGAATCNCCCCCCCCCCCCCCCCTTCAAAGAAGTTGAGTAGAAGGTTTGGAGTTTCCGGTGGAAACATGCGAGAATACAATCCTATGACTGGAAGTAAAGGAGGGTTCTATATTTGTTTTATATTTGGATTTTGTGTGATTCCCATATAAGTTATATATATTACCATTATTTGGTACTTTTAAGTCTAATCAAATTTGAGTTTAGTAAGCTTCCTCAGCCGGTGAAACATTTAATGCTCCCCCAAAACACCTTGCGGGTATATAGGTCTCTTGATTAGAGAGTTTAAAATAGGGAACGCATTCCAATTTGCACCAATTTTCCTTAAAAATGTGTCATTAAAGCATCTCTGAGACATCTAAATAAACACACAAACAATCATACGCATATATACTTGCTATCGGCAGATGAATCAAAACTCGGTTGATTTTATACAACAAAGTTAGAAATTGCAAAAAACAATTAGATAACTCAGCAACATGGAAATGATTGTACCATCCATTTCTTACTTTATACTCTTTAGTGGGTGTTGCTCAAAATCAACTGCAACTTTGAAAAAAATTGTAACGCGCATTTTCATTCGCGCGTGGTGTGCGCATTTAACAAGACGCGCATGAAACAATGAATCTGATTGGCGCGTACCGATTACCTGCAACTTGCGATCAATTGCAACTTCTGAACAACACCCCCTTAGAATGATTGGGAAAAGGTTGAGCTAACGCTGGGCAACATGCTGCTAGCACAATTGTTTCTTTCTTTTATCCAACAACAGATCATTATTCTCTTTCTATTCTGGTTAAAGATGTCATAGTTTTTTTTAAAAGAAAAGAAAAAGAAACACCCACAAAAACACAAAGAACCAGAAAACTGCTCAGAAATTGGTAATTTAACCAATCCTGCCAATGGATATATAAAAGCATGACTTTTTGTCCAACCTTTTTTAAGATCGTGCATATTATTTCATTATTTCTGTAGTTGATCAATTTTCCATAACTTAACCTTATTGTTAAATCTTGACCAATGACAATTGAAAAATAAGGATTTACTTTAATCTTCCACAATCGAAAGTGGACCAAATCCTCTATAAATCCATTATTTGAATAAACCCGAGTTCTTTTGGAAGTTAGATGACCACACGACCCAAGAATTTAACCCGATTTACCTTTTTGTAATGTCAGGAAATATGGCACTGATTTGTTTAATCCAAGGCCTAAATAAATAATTTTCATTTATTAATTTATTTAAAACGGTTTAAATCACAATATCTTCCGCGGCCTAATGGCCGAATTGCAGATATATATATATATATATATATATATATATATATATATATATATATATATAAGAATACATACAATAAAAATGAATGATTGGACAGCGAAATAGAATTGAACACTCACAAAATGTAGTAAAATTTGATTTGATATTTACAATTGAGAATTAATATTTTCATTTAACATAAGGGCTTTGAAAAAAAAACATGTTGCTAAGATGTGGCATTGAGCAAAAGATAATGAGTACTTCATGTAAGTCATTCTTACATTTGACTGTTATGAATAACTTGTCTCATATGTGTGCACTTATTAGATAAAATATAGAATGGGGAATGCAGGATGCAGCTATAAATGTTGATAAATGGCAAGGTCTTTTGAATGGTGGACCCTTTCTGTGTGGAGGTGAAATGAACAAAAGGCTGTGAGAAGAAGATGATATAGAGGATAACAGAGAGAGAGAGAGAGAGAGAGAGAGAGGGAGAGAGAGGTAGAGAGGGAGAGAGAGAGAGAGAGAGATAGAGAGAGCAAACATACTGGTTACCTTACAGTAAAATTTATTTTCATATCATAGATACTGAGTGGAGAAATAGGTATGACGCAGTGATACACATTCCCCGTCAAGTTTGTTACTGGACAACCCCTCTCCCGTTAAAAAGGAATTCGTGTTATCTATCAGTCTATGCTACGGTGTTTATTATGAGGAGAACTCGATTGTATGCCTGCATATGTCTGTTTTGATTGAATGATTGATTTTCCATTTTTCATTAAAAGATTTTATCTAAATTGAACATAAATCAGATAAAACAATCATTACAAAATATATATACATCCCAATTCGACATAAGATAGAGCTGACTTTTGTTTTAAACGAAGTGGATGGGCAAGTAAGAGAAGCACTAAGAAAAATTACATTAACAAGAAAAAATGGTATATAAATAATGGCAAAAATATTCATAGGACAAAATGCCATGTGACAAGAGTCCAAGATATCATGTACATAACAGGAATGACAAATTGTTCATTATTATGTCATGCCTTATGCCCCGGTCACATAGGACCCCGGAAGCAACACGATTCACCCCGACTCGTTGTTCTGAGGCAGTTAACTTTGAATTAACAAAGAGTCGGGGTGAATCGTGTTGCTTCCGGGGTCCTATGTGACCAGGGCTTAAGACAATTCAGGTCAGATTAAATGTGAAATTTGTCTTTGATTGACCGGCGTTTGCCTACACACTTGGCCCTTCTCTCGTTTTTTAATTAAATGGTTCGTTTTCTTAGCATTCATTTTGTCAGAAGCGGAAGAGCATCACTACATTTTTGAAAGAGGAAGCAATTAAGGATCTTTATTAGCTAGAAGACAGATAGACCTTTTCCGGTCACCATGAATCAATGATGAATTTGCATATCTTCAACAAGAAGAGAATGGAACAAAATGATAAAATTACCACTTTGCATATATTTTTAAGTGAGGAAATATCCGCACGATGGATTTCTGAAAGTGATATTAAACATTTACATGCAACATTTGCGTTAATTAAACCTTATCATTTAAGATTTTAATCTATATATTTTTTTTAACCGCATGTATGTTGTTAGTATCCTTTACGACTGGAGAAATACATTTTCAATGAGGTTTATCCGTTTCCTCAAAATCATTATAAAAGGAACCATTAGTACTTTTACCCATTTTATCAATTACTTTATAACTTTCTATGGGAAGCTAATTTTACGTATCACTTCAAATAATAGTTTCCACAGTGAAATAAAACATAATTGCATGAAATTTAGTCTCAAACAAAAGGCTATTAAAGCAAATTTCATATAAATTTATTGTAATCAATATAATTATCTCTGTTGGCTAAATTACTGCGGATTGAATTTAGGAGTAACCTTTTCGCAAACACTTTGCCACATAGGCCCGTATTCACAAAGGTGGCCTAACTTAAGCTCCTGCCTAAATCCCCGCCTAACTACGAAAAATCGGGTGCTAAATTCAACCGAGGCCTAAGTCGCCGTTTTTGGTATTCACAAAGGTGGCCTAAGTGTTAAACCTGGCTTAAATCCCCTAAGCTGTGGCTTAAAGTTAGGCCACGGCTTAAGTTAGGCGCGGCTTAACTTAGGCGACCTTTGTGAATACGGGCCATAGAGCATTACGCAAACTGTTCGAATACATGTGTGTATTTCAATTGGGTTTCTGTGAATAGATTCAACGTGATAATATACAATTAATTCGTGCTTTAAAACAAATCGTGTTAGTGTTAACACCAAGGGTTTCATATTGGAATTATACATACGATAACACCAGAACACCAACACGTGTTCTCGATTAATAACCAAAATTCATTGATACATTTGATGGGCAATATATCCTTGCTAGGATATACGAATACACTCGTGTCATTGAAAATTACATTTCCAATTCAACGCATTAAATCATCTCTATTGTATTTCCGAACATCATACACCAATTTAGCCCCCGGAATAATTTGCGACTTCCAATTTTAGAAGCTCATCGCCGTGCGTATTCGACGGGTGATTTATTGGGAGACGCTCTCCATTCATTGCCGTGGTGCAACACAATTTACCACCGCGATCATGGAAAACAAGTAACGGTGGACCAAATTTCAATTACAAATATTCTTTATGGGTTTATTATTGTCCTTTCGATTGTATGACGAGCAGCGAGAAGGAAGGGAGTTGAATGTTGACTCATATCTCTTCGTTTATACATCCAACGTCTACCCACCGTATCATGAAGCAGAGATGTAAAGCCCCGGTCACATAGGACCCCAGAGGCAACACGATTCAACACGACTCTTTGCCCGGAGGCAGTTAACTGTGAATTAACAAAGAGTCGCGTTGAATCGTGTCGCTTCCGGGGTCATAATGTGACCGGGGCCTAAGAAATGTGCTTGACCCACGCGACGTAAGTGGCTACCGCTCGAAGTATTAACTTTTAAAATTGAATTGCAGTGAGCATTCATTTCATTTACAAAAAACATAATCATTGTAAGCAAATATCAGATAATAACATTAAACAATTCAAGGAGGTGAAGTCTCTGTAAGCAATGCTTGAGTTGGGGTCGCCAAGTAAGCGTACTTTTAATTCAATTCAAGTCGTATATATTTCAAGAAGTAAAAAAGCAATTTCACGTACAAGCTAAAATATACAAATAAAATCGAATGATGAGACAGATGAAAGAACAGAGTATTATGAGATGCTGGGAAGATGTCTACTCTGCGTACTTCTCTACGTTCATGGAGTGTCAAACATGAACGCTAGGTAGACGCATTGGTTACGTATAAACACAAAGGCGTGAGTCTTTACTTTACGGAAAAATACAACCAAGTCAGCCTTGACAACTAACGCCGTGAACGTGGAATTACGAAGGAAATACTTAGTTGACACTAAAGCCCCGGTCACATAGGACCCCGGAAGCAACACGATTCACCCCGAGTCGTTATTCTGAGGCAGTTAACTGTGAATTAACAAAGAGTCGGGGTGAATCGTGTTGGTTCCGAGGTCATATGTGACCGGGTCTTAACGCTCGCAAACGTCGAACTCCAGCCGAAAGCCCGCAACACAATGGTCAAGCGTCCCCTCTCCGTACTTCTACGTTCACTGAGCGTTAGTCAAATTTCATAAGCGCTGGGCAGACGTTAGTTATACATTCCAAGGTGTGGCAGATTCATATGAAAATTAACAGATGTTACTTTTATACCCTAAAATATGATTTCTTCAAAACTTTAACTAAAGGATATCGTCATGACAGATATGTAGGTCTCTTATCTGCAGGTTTTCATTGATACAAAATATATGTATCTTTCTGCAGAAATTATGAATTCTGGACCATTCAGATAAACAAAATTATGGCAAGCAGTGAACCAATGACGTCATAAACTTGGCAACAAGTCAGAAAATGTTCAATAATTTGCCCATTTTTTAAATCATTAAAAGTTCATAACATTTCATTACTAGTCAGATTTTTTCAAACTTGTTTTTTGTCCCGCTCCACAAATATTTCTGCTTCATATCTGCTAAAAAGTTATTATCTGATTATTGTGGGGTAGACTCTCCTATTAAATTCCACTTCCTTCTGGATTCATTGTATAATTGTCACTGGATATATAAAATTTAATGTGATTACAATATTGCGGGGGAATTTAAATGTCATTTACCCCCAAATTTACGGGAACTGTCCTGTGGAAGAGGGAATGATATGACAGATTGATTCATTGTTGAAATGTCATATAAACAATATCAAACAAGCACTTCTGCTGAATGCTGACATATTGCTGACTTTTTTATGATAAATATGGCGCTAGGCAAAATGTTCTATACGGAGGATGAACGATACGCTTTGCGACAAATTCTAATTAAGATTTCCCAAACTGTCTTATTTCCGGTCTACCAACACAAAAAATCATTCATAACATGCCCGCGTATAAATAATCATCATTCGTATATTTTACAGCTCTGCTAAAGGACCGGTCATAGGACTCCGGAAGCAACACGATTCACCCGGACTCTTTGTTAATTCAGTTAACTGCCTCAGAAAAACGAGTCGGGGTGAATCGTGTTGCTTCCGGGGTCCTATGTGACTAGGGCTTTAAGGTCGACCCAAACCTTTGCGTTTTTAGATTGCGTTTGCCGAGCGTTTTTGAAAATTAAAAACGATCTACGAGAGCACAGTATACGCTGATCAGATGGTGGACTGACATTTGGTTTGCGCTCAATACAAGGAGCGTATGCCGAAGGCTTGTCCACCGTATGTCCTGCGTCTTTGTGCGTCCAGGAGTGATTCAGAAACTGACGCTCGGCGTACACTCGTTGAGCGCAAATCGAACGTCAGTCCACCGTCTGATCCGCGTATGCTGCGCGTCCATGGAGCGTTTTTCATTTTCAAAGACGCTGGACCGACGCAGGCTACACACACAAAGGTGTGAGTCGGTCTTAAAAGAGAAACATTATTCATATTGATTAAACTGCCCCGGTGCTTGTTGAAAATGTCATTACATAAACCGGTTTTATTGTCTGTCCTAATACATATCGTTCGACATTAGGTTAACGAGGGTGACCTTTTGAGCGAGAAAGTAATTACAGTTATTGATTCATTTCCATAATTTGCTAATCACTTAGTACTGAATCGATGATTAAGCCCCGGTCACATAGCACCCCGGAAGCAACACGATTCACCCCGACTCTTTGTTAATTCACAGTTAATTGTCTCAGAACAACGAGTCGGGGTGAATCGTGTTGCTTCTGGGGTCCTATGTGACCGGGGTTTTAGCTCAACAAGCCCATGATATATCACATATATATATTTTTTTGTTTTGGTATGGAGGAGTGTCGGAAGTGGAAAAGCTCCAAAGTGGGGAATGTCTGCTGATTGACATTTTCCTGATGCCCAGTTTACGTTTGCATTGCGACTCTACGGACTCCGTAAACTGATCGTAAGCTGGGGCCAATTGTACGAAATGGTCTTAGCTATCCTCTTCTTGCTAACAATAATAGATGCAATTTATATAGTGCACGTATCCACTCTGCGGAGTGCTCAAGGCGTTTTGCATTATTATTACCCTGGCTTTTGCCCGGCGTACACCAGCGCACATGGCATTTCAAGGAATAAATATTCCTACCAGGTACTCATTCACCTCACCTGGGTTGAGTGCAGCACAATGCGGATTAATTTCTTGCTGAAGGAAATTAACGCCATGGGTGGGATTTGAACATGCGACCCTCTAGTTGAAAGGCGAGAGTCGGAACCACTACACTACGGCGCCTCCTAAGACGCCTTAACTTATTGTTCCACCCTCTTCACATAGATACACATGTTTGTGCTTCTATGTTATGAGGGTGGCATAAACAATTAAGACATTGATAGCAAGGAGAAGACAGCTGAGACCATTTTGTGCTTTATGCTCTTGCATTTAATGTGCTTTCATGTGTTGTCGCAGCATTTACAATGTGTATTTGAGTGAAATTTGACTAATTAAAAAAATAATCAAAAGATTAAAAGTCGCGAGATGACCATTGCATCGAAAGAGAATAGATAGGGTAGGAACAATGTTTACCGTAAAATATTTTATTTTCAATTTCTTTCCATTTCTGTTAATTTACACAAATAAATAACATCCGGGTAACATAGAGAAAAATGGTTCTGCTATGACACAGCAGACGAGTGTTCCATAAAAACACTAAAATGTGGTGTAGTGGTCGTGACTCTCGCCTTTCAACCAGAGGGTCGTAGGTTCGAATCCCACCCATGGCTTCAATTTCCTTCAGCAAGAAATGTATCCACACTTTGCTGCACTCAACCCAGGTGAGGTGAATGGGTACCTGGCAGGAATATTCATTCCTTAAAATGCCAAGTGCGCTGGTGGCTGCCGGGCTAAAGCCAGAGTAATAATAATGTAAAAAGCTCCTTGAGCACTCAGCAATGAGAGTGGATACGTGCGCTAAATAAATGGCATATACTATTATCATTATATCACTCAGGACTTTGAGATCTATTTTAACAACGCCCAAAGCTACTATATTAAATGCAGTCTGCTTGTTTTTTTTTAAATTTTGCAGCTAATGCGCTGCAAGCTTTTACATACGTTATGTAAAAATAGAAACATGAAGTATATTTTTAGTTGCCCTACTTATATAGTATTGTTAAAAACCTATACTGCAAATGTCTCTCCGACCTTTACCTTTGCGGCCAATCAATTAATTATCTCATTACATCAATGCATTCAGTTACGAAAATAGCTCACCTGCAAATTTATCAGCAATGTTTTGTTTGTTTGTTCGCATGTTTTAAAATAAAAACAATAATAAGAGCACGTTACCAGGGGCCGGTTGCTCGAAATGGTCTTAGCTATCCTCTTCTTGCTAAGGCGTCTTGACTTCTTGCGCCACTCTCGTAACATAGACATTAGCGTCGATACGACTATGTTAAGAGTGTGGTACAAGAGCTTAAGACACCTTAGCACGAAGAGGGTAGCTAAGACTATTTCGTGCAATTCGGCCCCTGACGGATCAAAGCCCATTTTATGGTCATTAAAATAGTATCGTTACTTTTGCACATAAAATAAAATACATATAATATGTATCAATAAATGTAAAAAACTAAGTACTGTTTTGAATAAAAGGATTATACGTTGGATCATAGAAATCAATTGGATGATTTTATTTAAGATTTCTCATTGATTCTTTTCTCGGGATTGACAAAAACTATTGGTTATTTTTTTCTCAAAGAAAAACTAAAGAGAAAGTTGAAATTGATTTGACTTCGTTTCGAAACGTATGAAGATGGACGGATTTTAACAAGGTAAAACATTATAAGTTGCCCTGGAATGCGAATTTTGATAAATGATAATAATAATAGATGCAATTTATAAAGCGTACGTATCCACTATGCGGAGTGCTCAATGCGCTATGCAGTATTATTACCCTGGCTTTAGCCCGGCGTACACCAGCGCACATGGCATTTCAAGGAATAAATATTCCTACCAGGTACCCATTTACCTCACCTGGGTTGAGTGCAGCACAATGCGGATGAATTTCTTGCTGTTGTAAAAATATCTTAAACACATTCTAAATTTATTTTAACAATATAGAAAAGGGTAGAAAGTAAAAAAAAAAACTTTATTGAAAGTCTAAACAAAATCTCCATGATTTCGGAGGGACTGTCGATGGAAGACACACCAAAGCAAAATAATGAAATAGAGTGAAAACAATATGGTATGACAACTGGCAGATACTGACAAGCAAAACAGATTGGGGGAAGCACATGAGGGCGGAGTCTGTCTCTGAAAGAAATAAATGTCAGAAAATTTATAAAAATTGAGGAAGTTTTGATCCATCGCCTATGATTCATTTGCGCTTAATGTTGAGCAAATGTTTCCCTTCTGATTTATAGTGGTCTAATAATAGGTCCCACATTGCCACTCGATCGCGAATAAAACTTTTAAATTCCGTATCAAATGAAGACAATTTCCTAAAGTCCACATTTTCCTGAAATTAGATTATGTCATAAATCATACCCCCTCATTTTTCCATTTCAATTCATTATTCGTCAATATAAAAAGAATTCGATTGCAAATTACACCCAAACAGTTATTCATCATTCATGATATTTTGGTAACCGTTTATATTTGGGAGTAATGCTCACCCATTTTCAGCCTTTTCAGCATGCGTCGGTCCTGCGTTTTTGAGAAATTAAAAACGCTCCGCAAGCTAACAGTATACGCTCATCATATGGACTGACGTTTGAATTGCGCTCAAGGAGCATACGTCAAACGTCAGTCTACCGTATGACATGCGTCTTTCTGCGTCATGGGAACGTTTTTAATGTAAAAACTCTGCGCCGACGCAGGCTAAAAACGCAGAAGTAAGAGTCAGCATTTAAATGTGCAAGCAAATGCAACACAGGGAGCACAAATCCTTGTTGGGTGCAACATTGAACGTTTGTGCTAAAGCTCCGGTCACATAGGGCCCCGGAATCAACATGATTCAACACGACTCTTTGGCAGTTAACTGTGAATTTACAAAGAGTCGTGTTGAAGCTTGTTGCTTCCGAGGTCCTATATGACCGGGGCATACAAATGTGAACCACAAAATAGATGATTCTGCATTCTGTGGAGTTCTCAGAGGATTCTAACTCACTCATTTAAAAGTGTGGAATTGCTTGATTCTAGTTTCATCCGATTTATTCACACTTCAAAACTGACTCTAGAATAAACGCATAGTCCACTTGAGGCTGTCAAAAGGTACAATATTTCGCTTTTCGGTTATTTGCACCCTATCATTATTTTGTTGTTGAGCATGTTCATCTAAAGGGTGCCATGTTGCACCTGCTCGAGTTTTTCCACTGTCGGATGCTCCTTTCGCGAACGTTTGCAGGTGACGAGTACCTTATTTTCTTTAGTGTGCAGATTGCGCAATCTGCACACGGTTAAAAATTAATATATGCAATGCTACCTGGTAGGTGTTTCACCAAGATAAGAAAGTCTTTAAGAACAACTTTAAGTTTGACTGGTACCAGTTCTTGCGCTGAATGCGCGTAATAGAGTGAACACTTACGCACAAGAACTGATACCAGTCGAACGTAAAGTCGTTCTTAAAGTCTTTCTTATCTTGGCGAAACGCCACCCTTGGCAGAATACAGTTTGGTGCCTACTTGAGGTAACTTAATAGACACCTTGGGGTAGATAAACCTTCAGTTAATCCATATTCACTGATTTGTGTAGGGAAGTTAATCATTCACTCAATGAAATTGAGCTTTTATCGTGTATAATCATATTTTGAGCGCATGTATCCACTATATGCCAATGTTGGAAAGTAATATCAGCCCCTGCCGGGTTCGATTATCGAATTCTGAAAAAGTCTCGATTTAGATTGCTAAAGCCCTGGTCACATAGAACCCCGGAAGCAACACGATTCACCCGACTCGTTGTTCTGAGGCAGGCAACTGTGAATTAACAAAGAGTCGGGGTGAATCGTGTTGCTTCAGGGGTCCTAGGTGACAGGGGCTTAAGAAATGTACTCGCTTGTCTTGTGATGTCTTGGGAGTATACTGGAATTTTTATTCACATACAATTCATATATCTCATCCTGCTCACGTATCGATTGTAATGCAGATTGCTCAAGATGCATTGCGTTAATATTACCCTGGCTTTAGCTCGTCAAGGTACCTGCAGGGTACCCATGACCTTCTCACCTGGGTTGCGTGCAGCACATTGTGGATGAATTTCCTACCTAATGAAATTAATGCAATGGGTGGGAATCGAACCTACGACCCTCTGGTTGAAAGGCAAAAGACAGAACCACTGCACCACTATTACTCGTTTATCTTGCAAATTACTATGATTATTTAGGAAATTGGGAATTACATTGGTAAAAACTATGCACTTCACTAGCTCTGCAAGAGTTAGTGTGAACATAACCACTGAACACACCATTAACATTTCAAAGGATTATTGTGAACACACTCGCGAAATGTGATAACCTTTTTCTTCTCCTGAATATATACTATAAATACATTAAAGGAGTATGTGAACACAACGGCTGAAGACGACATACATGTATCAAATGGATTATTGTGAACACACACGTGAAATGTGATGACTAGCTTTTTATCTGTATTTTTCTTCTCCAAAAGTCTAAATATAGAGTGATAGGTATTGAGAAACCATCGCTATTGGGAAAGTGAGGAGGCGTACACTTTAGTACACCTATCACGCGGCGTCCGTTGGGGGCGGCTTATACATGAAAAGGCTGACGGCTAGATTGTCCCTGAATGAACTTGGTATCTAAAGCAGCGTTTCTAGTCCAAAGATCTAATTTTACAAGAAATAGCTTAAATAATAACTCCTTACTCTATACTTCAGATTATATCAAAGAGGATAAGTTTAAATTAGCATGCTCTAATTCAAATAAGGCCTACGTCAATGTCTAATAATTTAATTATCACAGGTTTTTCTTTCGGCAGCTAACACAGAAAATACCATGTGGGACTGTAACATATGTCAACAAGTTCAGATGTCATTCCTTTAAAACGAAATGCTTGAAGAATAACTGCTTACTCTACACTTCATGTTATGAATATATCGAAGAGAATAAGTTTACATTAGCATGCCCTAATTCAAATAAGGATGTTGAATAATTTGATTATCACAGGTTTTCCTTCGGCAGCTAACACGGGAAATACCATGTGGGACTGTGATCTATATTAACAAGTTCAGATGCCATTCATCTCCTTCAAAGTTTAGCAATCAGAATAATGTGTTTTTCATTTTGTGAGAATTATTGTCCTAAGCAGAGATCGGTAAGTTATGCTATAAGAAAAAACGAAACTAATTTCATTCTTGAAAGTTTTCCTTTATTTTGGTTAACGTAGGCTGCATGTTTTGTATGCAAGCTCTCAATATCCAAAATGCAACATGGAAAATATCTTCTTTAGGGTGCAACATTGCACCATTTGAGAATCCAACAATGAAATATATAATTCTAGGCATATACTTTATTACAAAGTTCTCATGGGATTCGAATCCGCTACTTTGAGGATATGGGGTTGCTTGGTTCTTAAACAACGCCTTATCCGATTGGCCCACGCTTTCAGGCATTGACAATGACGACTTTTAGTACCCCCTCCCCCACACAAAAACAAGGACACCATGACAATGTTCGCTTGAGACTGTTAAAAGATACAATAGTGCACCCATCCGCGATTAAGGTACAGGTTTGCACACTCTGTGCACCATTTTTTCTTAGTGTGTCTGGTTGGTTGGTTGACTTTATTTATTCACGGTAAAAACAAAATATTACAAAATTGTGCCATCACTCAGCTACAAGCTGTTTTTCAGCGAGGCCGTGACCGTGTCTTAGTGCCCATTTTAAAGCATGTTTTGAAAAGAAGAAAATTATTGACATGGCACATTGGGTGAACGTTCCCGCGCCGATGTTTCCTTTAATTTGACAAGTTCGTTCTGTATTCTTCAGCAGCAATCGCATTACATTGTACACAAGGGATTTTGTTCTTATTACAACGACACCGTCGCGGGGCCATTAAACAGTATATGTGTGTTCCCGCCTATCTGGAACACATGACTAGGATGTTAGTGGAGAAGAATTAAAGCAACTGTCATGACGAGTATCTGTGATAAAGTAAGGAAATGATAATCGAAGAACTTGCGTTTGATAATTTCAATTGAAGTTCATTGCAGGAAATGTTTTACACTGATGCAGGGGGGGGGGGGGGCTCAATAAACTTCACATTGT
>BQKZ01005372.1:12797-26873 GCA_036244855.1 Temnopleurus reevesii | reverse complement strand
GTTCAAAAGTTATGAATTTTCAAAGTTATTATTTCCACTTGTGCTGGGCATCCTTGAATTGGCAACGTATAGCCAATTAGCATAATCTGTGATGTCATACATGGAGAACTCCTCATGCACTTTGTATATAGATTTATTGAAAATATCATATTTCAAATGATGAATCAGCACCGTTCTTTCTGGAATGCTTGCAGAATTGATGTGGCTATAATATATTTAACTGAAAAAACAAAATGTTGTCTATACTTTTCTGGAAAAAGAGGAAAATGTGAAATTCTGTGTGCTTGTATGTTTGTCAGTTTAAGGAGCCCATGAGGGGTGTAAATCAAAATTTTTGAATGGATTATCCGATTTTGCTCATATTTTCACAGTTTGTTCATCTGATTTGTCTTCATTTACTGACGATATATTATTGTCTGGGTGTAATTCCCCTTTAAAGTAGTTTTTAAAGTCTCTCTTATCTTGGTGAAACACCTCCCAGGGTTGTGTTTCATAAATCCGTGTGTAGATCTATGCACCAGTGTGCGATCGGCTGGTGACTCTTTATTTGATGCGATTCAGCGCCAGGAGATATCAAAGAGTAATAATAATAATAATAATAGGTCCATTTATATAGCGCAATCACTATGTGCATATACTCTACTGCGCTTGATACTAGGTACCATATTATTACCCTGGCTATAACTGCCGAGCAAGCCAGTTAGGCGCTCAAGCATTCCAAGGAATAAATTCCTGCCAGGTACCCATTTTTCACCTGGGTCGAGTGCAACAAAGTGCGGGTAAATTTCTTGCTGAAGGAAATTAGCGCCCTGGATGAGATTCGAACCACCGACCCTCTAGTTGAGAGGCGAGAGTCAGAACTACTACACCACGACGCTCGTGCATAGATCCACGCATAGCTTTATGATACACAACACAGGAGAAGAGGAAACAAATGACCCACCTTTAACGTCACCATCCCACGGACGCGACTAGAAATCGATCCCGCAGCGCAGGTACCAATCCACAATTTAAGAGTCCTTCATGCGAATTGGCAGTTCTAAACATTGCATGGTTTTGGTGATGAGGATTTCATTTTGTCACATGTTATATCTAAATACTTATTTTAAGGCTGCGTAGATGAATTTAGTTTGTAGAATATTTCATGTCCTTTTAATATATGAATTCATTTATGTATCTTGATTTATGTGGAAATTTGTAATTGATTTTTCGTTATATTTTGATTACATTGGAAATGAAAATAAACTAAACTGAAACTGAATTGAACAAATAAAAATGACGAACTAACCTCCTCCATGGCAAGCTCCATAATCTACAGTGATTCCATCAATAGCCCACAGCATATATTGATGCCAATTGTAGACTGAATCTGGCACGACTGTCTCGAAGATTATCTAGAAGAAATAGACAACATCCAAATAGTTAATTAAGGCTGCTGCTACAAACTAGAGTTTCAATAGGCCACTTTCGTATTGTATTCAAATGTATTCATGTCCCCCCCCCCCCAATACAAACTATGTAATTAGCCGTTCGAAAATAATGTCAATGCTCCTGGCATACATCCACGTTGCTAGGTTGGACAAACATTTTAACTTGACAAACTGGCAACAACCATCGCGTGCTATCTGCACTCTTGCTATTGAAATGCAATTATCTAACATCAAGTGAACAAATAAAGCGTTTGACGAAGGAGCGTGCATAAATTTTAATGCATTACCAAACTGGTCTATTGATCGCAAATCAACTGCAAGTCAATAGGCGGGTTTACTTATATATTCAAATTTATGTGAGTTTAACGTAGTTACGCGGTATTCCGGAATCCAGTTTGCATACATTACTTGTTGCTATGTCGGGCAAGTCTCGGGCAAGCTTTCGGGTTGTCAAGAACAACCTTTGTGTTTAGAGGTATGCATAAAATTTGCATCTATTAGTAAACCCGCCTATTGCAAATTGGAACCAGAGCCTGGTCAGAATATTCATGAGTTGTCCGCGCGTACGAGCTTTCACTCTATAGTATGTTAATACTCTCTGATTGGAACGCGCATTTTCGTTTGTCCATTGTCTGCGCCTTTGACAAGACGCGCCTGAAACAATGATTTATGTACTTCATTGTACAGACATTGTGTCAAATACAGAGTCACTGACATGAATACAGATTTAAAACACTTTTAATATTGATGCGTAGTTCCAACAGAAGAACCCTTCCAGGTCGCCTGATATAAGCTGCCTNAACAAAATACATACAAATTAAAGGAAAGGGCGCAGATCCAGAAGGCGAAGCCTGTGTTGGGAGCGCCAATACATTAAACACTGTTAAACAATACAAATACCTAAAACAATACATTAAATAATTATGTACAAAAATTAGAAAGGGATAGGTGGAAAAGGAGGAAGGAAATAGAAGAGAGAATAGAGATAGGTTGCAACATTACAATGATATAAAAACACTATTGTGCACACAAACTTCGAGAAATAAAACTCACATTGATTGGTCGATTTGATACGGGGATATCAACCTTAATCCTCCGCCAGTTGTTGCCTAAGCGCCAATACATCGCATAATCTGGGTCGATTTCGAGCGTGTCTCCGTACTCCTTGATGTAGACATTCAGGAAGTCGTTCCTGTAGCCCGTCTTCCAGAGATCGAAGGTTAGGCATCGTGGTTGAGTTGAACCGCTGAGGAGAGGCGAGATGATTCTGGTCCTGTCGTTAAATACCAGCCTCTCACTGTTCCAGCCTCCGCGATACCAAAATGCCATCATCCCGCCTGTTTCGCAATGAGAAGGAAGTTTAAAAAAAACACGATATAAACTATTAAACGTAAAATAACGCCGTGTATTCAAGTGTGCGGACACCACAATGACAAGCCGGTTCCGGGTTCTATAGCATTACAAAGGAGCATTGAATTTGCGGTCGACCTAATTTTTTGGAAATAGTTTAAATCGTGTTTTCCGTAAAATTAAGTCGAACACAAATTCAATGCTTCTTTGTAATGCTATTCAAATCGGAACCGACTTGTGATTGTCGTGCCCACACAATTCAATGCACATCGTAAGGCTCTATTGTCCAAGACTCACTTCATTTTGCGGAAATGTTTTATATCGTGTTAAACATTCAAAACACCACTGTGAATGGAAGGAGCAAAGAACTGGCACAAAGTAATCTCCTTTCTAGCATGAACGATAGCTATATGGACACAACATCACAATGTCCTTGTTTGACGTCACTATGACCAAACTTGATTAAGAAGTCACCGAAATTTTGCCAATGTGTACATTGATAAAATTGTTCTTACAAATAGTCAAGGCTTTTTTTTTTACCAGTTGTCCGAATTCCCATCAAACCTCTTTTTGCAAATCTTTCTCTGATCTTCTGCTCCTGTTGAAAAAGGAAAATGTCTTTTGGACTTCACCTTTGGTATACGCAATCGGATTAAAACGAAACAAATCTATACTAGCATAACATGAAAGAAGATGTCAAAAGAAGAGTCTACTCAACACCAATATTTCTTCAATTGAAGCAGAAAAATCAGATCAGCAGAACAAATGATATTTGAGAAAAACAGGACTAATAATAAGAGAGTTTTAACGTTTGAAAATTTAGACACCTTGGCAAATGATGACGTCTTAGGTCTACAGTATGTCCCAAAAAAAATGACAACGGGGATTTCAGGATTAATAACTTTTGAAAATGAATACGAAAATAAATGCGGTTTGGCATGTCAACTATCTAACTATTCATCTATATTTGGTGAAAATTTCATGAGATTTGCTTAAGTGGTTACAAAGAAATGAAGCTTTTTGTATCGGATGTCATAATTCCGTTCTGCACAAGTTTGTGAGGATAGAGACGTGCGATGCACAATTTAAACAATTTAAACTTCCCACGACTCATTGCTCAAAAGGAATGTTACTGCTTTGGGGTTTAAAAGATAAATAGTAATCGCTGATGTGAATCCAAATGAAAGAACTGTCTTGTAGATTGAATGATACGTTGATCTCCCTTCCCATTTCACTTGCACTCTTCATAGAGCATACAGGTACATCAACATAGCGACAGTTTTCAAGCACATTAAACTTTGAATTGTCACATTATGGTAGGGCAGCAGTTAACCCCAGCTCAGAGAGCATTCCTTGTCTTGAGATATGCTGAAACTGATCACGATCTTAATAGGGTTAGACAGGAGTTTCTTGAAAGATTTAATAGGGATCCACCCAGTAAACAGACCATACTACGAAACGTCGCAAAATACAGAGAACATGGAACTAGCAAGAATTTAAACCAGGGAAGATCGGGTAGGCCCAAAACAATATTCAAAGGGTCAGGGAGTCACTAACTCACAATCATAGACAGAGTAGTCGTAGAAACGATCTGGCAAATATTACTAAGTCTAGTTTCAACCGAATCGCACGATTAGATCTCAAATTCCACCCGTATAAGATCCAAAGACGACACGAACTTATCCCAGCTGACTATCAAAGGAGGGTCACTTTTTGTCGCTGGCTCCTTGCGAGACCCGAGCGTTTTCTTTCAATGTTAGTCATTGTTTATGAGGCCACATTCAAGATGAATGGTTGTGTTTGTACCCACACTGTTAGATACTATGCTTCCAAGGACAATCCCTCAAGAGATTTTGTTTTTGATTTCCCTCACAACTTACAGAAGATCTCGGTCTGGATAGGCATGATAGGGAACAACACTATCATAGTTCCCCATTTCTTTCGAGGCAATGTTAATTCAGGCAATTATCTCGCCATGCTCAATGATGAGGTCATTCCTGAGCTCCTCAGGATGTTTGGGCATGGACATAATGGTTCTGTTCGGCGTGTTTGGTGGGCCCAGGATGGGGCGCCTGCTCACAGGAGTGCAGCTGTGAGAGACAGGCTCCAGGAGGTGTTTCCCGATAGGGTTATTGGCATGGGACATGCTGTGGAGTGGCGACCCCGCTCCCCCGACCTGACTCCTTGCGATTTTTGCCTGTGGGGGTATCTGAAGCAAAGAGTTTTCCTGCCTGGTCATCCTAGGACCATTGCTGAGTTGGAAGAAAGAATCCGAGTCGAAGTCCGGTCGTTACGCAGAACACGAATAGTCCGTCGTGGGGTCCATCACATGGCTGTGAGAGCGCAGCGATGAATTCAGCTTGATGGTCATCAGGTTGAGGGCAGATCTGCCAGAGAGTGATTTTTTTAAGTGTTGTTGATTAATATTGAGGATTTTGTTGTCTTAGTCGAGTCTTCCTTTTCCTGTATTTTTAAGTTAAAACAGGAACCAGGAGTTCACTTTATAAGAGATGATTTTGCCTAAGTTGAGTCTTTATTGATTAAAAACCTATGAACCGGGAGTTCACATTAAGATTAATGATTTCATTGCCTAAGCTGATTCTTTATTTACCTTATACCATGAACCAGGAGTTCATGTTTTAATTAAGGATTTTATTAGCTAAGTTTAGTCATTATTTAGCATAAACCATGAACCAGGAGTTCACATCAAAATCATATAAATACGTAAATAATGTCATTCAAATAATACATGATAAGCGTGGATATTTCATTTACATATAAAAGCCCCAAAACAAAAACAGTAACATTCATTTTGACCAGTGAAACATTGGAAGTTGAAGTAACCATTGTGCTTTACACGTCTCCGTCCTCACGAACTTGTGCAGAACGGAAATGTGACATCCGCTACAAAAAGCTTCATTTCTTTGTAACCACTAAAGCAAATCTCCTGAAATTTTCACCAGGTATAGGTGAATAGTTATATGTTTGACATGCCAAACCGCATTTATTTTCACATTCATTTTCAAGAGTTATTAATCCTGAAAGCCCCGTTGTCATTTATTTTGGGACATACTGTACAAGTAACCATCTATTATGTTCAAATCAATATAGAATGTTACATTTTCCCAGAAAATATAAATTCCTCAACATTTTTGCAGGAGATATCTTCATGAATAGATATGTAGATCCCGTATTTGCATGTTTACATTAATACAAACGCTGTATCTGTCTGTAGAAATGATGAATTTTGAGCTTTAAATACAAACAAAATGATGGTGCACTCATGACGTCATAAAATTGGTAACATGTCTGAATTCTTTTTTTACTGATTTGCCCATTTTTTTTAATCATTGACATTCATAACTTTTTCAGTATTTGTTCGATTTTCTTCAAACTTTTTTTTTATTCTGTTCAATAAATGTATCGGTTCTTATTGGTAATCTCGTAGGTTTTTCTTTAAGACCTTTTTTTGAAGAAAAATACATTTTCCTCCAAATGAGTGATTTTCGGCTTTTGTTTCCGTTCGTGGTTTTATTTAGTACTTATTTATTGTTTTAGGTGAGCAAAATGGAACAATTGTCTATCATTAAGATTATGAAAGTCGATAATGATGACTTAATTGCTCGTTTCAGTAAATTCATCGAGTCAATGATAAATAAACGAAAGGAGTTTTAAATTGCTTTATACGAAATGAATATGTATTTTGATGTCAAATCTTTATCTCATTTAATTGTATTCACTTAATTGTAATGAACCCATGACTAAATATCTTTTTTTTCTTTCATTTTATATAACTTGCTCGACATATGTTAAAGACGCTGCCACACATTGCAGTTGCACAATTTGAAAAATTCTCAAACCAAGCTGTCTGTCCTTTCTAAATATATTCAGGTGGATGAAAAATCAACAGAGGATCAAAAAATAGAGAAAGTTATTCATGCACTATCAAGATATCTATGTAAATTGAATTAAAGTGTCAGAATGACGCATTAATTCCTGTGGAGGCGAAGTTTTGGATTTTCGTTTGTTTCAAGCATTAAACGTCGATTTTAAAGCCTAATATTTTCCCAGTTTAGTTTATATGCACCATCAACCGTTCAAATAACCTCTAGGATCTGGCAGTTGAGAATTTTTATAATGAAAACAATGTTTAACAATGGCTTTAATGTATATGAATGTAACATGAACAGAATGTTGACAGTATATGGGGGTGTTGTTAAAAAGTTTCAATTGATCGCAAGTTGCAGTTGATCGGAATACGCCAATCAAGTCATTGTTTCATGCGCGTTTTGTTAAATGCGCGCACCATGCGCGAATGAAAATGTGTGTTACAATCTGCAAAGTTGCAGTTGATTTGCAGTTGATTTTGAGCAATTCCCAATTAGTCGATGATATTTGAATAAATTTCGAAATCCTATAATACCATCGGGTGACTGAAGAGTGGTATCCTGTGCCGGTCCTTTCAAAGCGTTCCAGTTTGGATGTCTCCAGTAGACGTGCATATAATGGTAAAGCCATCCGTTGAGTTGTGCTTGAAGATAATTCGCTCTTACGTGCCTCCAGTCCATGATGTCATCGGTGGCCTGGGTGAAGTTACAGAAATCATCGTCAAAGGTACAAGAGACGGTTTCAGGAAGTCCAGGCGGTAGGGTCGTTGGTATGGGTGGCTGCGTAGGATCTATGAATCAACACAAGTGAGTCAATACGATTATTAAAACTTCCTACGTAAGAATATATTTGACAATACAATCAGGGGATTCGAAAGTGTAGTCTTTGGGTGATACCTTCAGCCGTTGTCATTTCGGGAACCTCTGTTAGAGCAAGTTGGTGTACCGTCAGCCGTTTATGTCTTCTTGAGGATAGTTCGCCCTAACGCGTCTCCATGCAGTCCATGATGTCATCGGTAGCTTGGGTAAAGTTGCAGAAGTCGTCTTCAAAGGTACAAGAGAAGGCTTCAGGAAGTCCGGGTGGTAGGGTCGTTGGTATTGTTCCTCGGGGCCGATTGCTAGAAATGGTCTTAGCTATCCTATTCTTGCTAAGACGTCTTGAATTCTTGTGCCACCCTCGTAACATAGACATTAACGTCCATACGACAATATTAGGAGGGTGGCATAAGAACTTAAGACGCCTCAGCATGAAGAGGATAGCTAATTGCAATTGGCCTCAGTTTATTAACGATACTTACATGACGGACACTGTGAATTAGGATAGTAATGTACATCATCAATTGCGATATCCGTCCGATAAAAGCGGCCCAGGACCCCCTCAAACACAATCTGGAGATGGGGAAATTTAGAAGAGATAAAAAGAGTTTTACTTCAAGTTTATCAATATGCAATCAAAACCTGAATTTACCCTTATTCAAAGGAATTCTCCCCAACATGATCTACGAGAAAAATAAAATAATTGCCCATCGTGACAATAATGCACCTCTATGAGAAGACCCTAACAGATTCACAGACGACCATTCGATAAAAACAAGAAGACAATTACGAAAATAATTCACATGACAAAAAATAGCGCTTTCATCTTTTAAAGTTAGAAATTCACGACCAAATGACAGCAAGGAACAAAATATATTTAGACAAAAAGTTAGAAGAACATATATGTTAATAAACATATATATACTCATGCAGGGCAGTCAGAAGAAACAGACAGCTTAATTAAGCACAATCACTGTGAACATACGGTACAGATGATTTAGGAAAAAGTAGACAACTTCATTCGGGCATTTACAATCATGACAATGGTACACCAAAATAATGTACTTTATCTTTTCATTGTGCGAAATCTGTTTCACATATTTCTAAAATTCCTTACTTTTAGTAAAAAATAAATAAATAAATAGATACAAAATAAAAACGAAATTGAGTTCACCTTGCAGCACTCCATTTGATTTATTTTCAACGGAATAAAATAATGGTAAATATAAACAAGGAAACAAATTTAAATAAAAAAAGACAAGTTTAACATACCCGAAATCTTTCAGGCATATCAGTGAGTTGAACAGCTGCCCTGTGCCAAGTATCGCCTTGGTTCCCAGATAGTGTCCAAACTCGTTTATCCAGGGTGGCGCTTCTACCAGTGTCTTCGGTAGACAGGTAGACATTGAGCGTACCAATATGGCTACCGAACATATGATACCAAAACTCGATACACCCCGAGCTATGAGGAATGGCATTGGTGCGGGGAGAAAGAAGACGAGCTTTGCTTCCTGGCCGTCGTCTCCAACTATCTATGTGTACATAGAATCCTGAAAAGAAGCAAGGAGATAAAATTGATTAAAATGATGACGATAGGAATTATTTCCCCAGCGGATTCCTCACAGATATGTGTAGCCCCCATAAAGATTGCCCCTAAAAATAAAATGTCACCGGAATACTGGCTATATTGAGGATATATATAGTTTTACCCCTACTCATAAAAGGGGTACTTCGTAATTGGATGAATTAGATTTATTCCATCAAAGAAGTTATGACTCATTCTTTTAGATCATTGCCCGGATGGGGGACACTCGTATACGTAAGTGGTCCCTGATATTATATAAATGGTTCGTTCCTATTAAAAAAACGTAGACAAGAATATATATACCATTCCTCAACATTAGGTGACGCCCTAAAACAAAATTTTCCTTTGATTCACATGTGAAATTGATTTACACTTCACCCCTATTCCGCGGACTAATTGGTTCGTTCCTATTAAAAAAAAACGTAGACAAGAATATATACCATTCCCCATCAATAGGTGGCGCCCGAAAACAAAAGTTTCCTTTGATTCAGATGTGAAAACGCTAAGGGTAAATGTTTCCCATAGGGGGTAACTGATCTACGGGGAACAAATTTCCCCATATGTCATTTAACACCCTCTACGGTCGCGTTTCAAACCTGAAGGTCTCACAAGGCCACGTTTCAAATCCATTTAAAATATACATGTATTTCACCGTGATGCAAAAGTCAATTTTATCCATTCTAAACGAATGATTTGGATTAGGAATACCGGTATTTGAACTTACCCAACTCATCTCCTCTGGTATGGTCTCTAGCAGGTCCGGTGAAGGAACTATCGGTGGCCCTATTGGTCCATATCCATCTGAAATCTGCAGTGGGGTCATGCCTGTAAAAGCACATCTCGATTTCTCCAAAATCGCAGTCTATGGATGGGTGGGTGGCTACAGGATCTGTTTCGACAAGAAGATTTTTAGTTATTGTGAATTTACTATTGTTCAAACTTGGACAAAGCGGACACTTTTTGGACCGGCTAACAAATAAACAATAGGACTTTACTTCTTTCAGCTGCATCTGTGTTAATTGACAAGAAGATGTTGAGTGTCACACGATATAAATTACTTTCGCAAAATAAAGTGGGTCAGGGACAATAGCTCCGTACGCCGTGGTGCGCCGTGTTTAATTCCGAACTGTGCGGACATAACATTCACAAGCCGGTTCCGATTTGAATAGCATTACAAAGGAGCATTGAATCGGTGCTTGGCTTTAATTTGCGGAAATAGTTTATATCGTGTTTGGAGTTATTGCTGTTTGACTATTGTGTAAATTTGGACAAAGCAGACACTTCACTGCTGGATGTGTTTCGACAAGAATATCTCGAGTCATTGAGGTTGGCCTATTGAATTACATACGATGTCCGCTTTGGTCCGGGCAATATAGAAGGCAGACTAGGACAGGCTTGTAACTAGGACCTCTGCGGGTGGTGCAAAAACTTGGACAGAGCGGACGCTTTTTGGACCGCCTGCGAACTGACCAGCAAAAAAAAAAAAAACGGGGAGGGGGCTTCACTATTCGAAGCAAACCATATTTTGTTGAAGTGGACTTTTGGGAATGCAGCGGACCTTGGTTGCAAGCCTGATATTATTGTGGAAAACAGATAATTCGAGCAAAATGAAAAACCCTTATCAACATGCCACAGAGCTATTAGTATGCACCTACATTTCACCTTTCGTGCGCACTTTGTCTGAACACCCAATTTGTCTGATGCTGAAGGAATGTCGAAATGACAAAGCGAGATTCTCAAAAATCTATGAAAAGAAATACTGTTAAATATACGAGGTGCCAATCATTTTGCAAGCAGCCTTAGGGAGGAAATATATATCCGTGCGGTTGTTTTATACATGGAGGATATCTACATAGGCTAAGTAACACCTTTGCGCTTCAAGCCTGCGTCGGGCCATTGTTTTTGACAATTAAAACGCTCTCCGAGAGCACATTTTACGCGGATAGGACGTTGGACTGACATTCGGTTTGGGCTAAAGAAGCATACGCCGAACATAGGTTCACCCTATGACCTGCGTCTATGTGCGTCCAAGGAGCGTTTTTAAGAACATTACAAAAAAAACACTGGGCCGACGCAGGCTAAACGCGCAAGTATGTTAGTCAGCCTTTAGGGTGATACTATTGTACCAGTGGCCGCCCTCTATTTTTTTTAATTATGTACAAGTGGCTTAGTGTGTTGCTATTGTTGTCACGTTTGCTCTCATATTATCCAGTGTGTTGCGTCATCATTCACGTTCTAATTTTGACCTCATGCATATTCCAGAATGATTGGCAGCTCTGTTTTTAGAAGGAAATGCGATATACTCACGTTCTCCTGGGCATTCATACCGAGATAAGCTGACGTCATCAATTCCTATGTTCTCTAAATTTCCTGCTACGATTTCAAATATAATCTAGGAAGATAAAATATATCAGAATAAGAAACGCACTTTTATAACGGACATTCATATGAGACAATGAGTAGGCCTAGTTAAGGCCCGGGCACACCAAACACGATACGGCATAACGGCACGGTATTTACGCGCTATCTTTGTTGCTATTGGTCAGTGCGCTCCTCCGCGCAAAGGATGCTCCACAATTGGCCAATCACAGGGGAGATATCACGTAACTACCGTGCCGTGATGCCGTGCCGTGTTTGATGTGCCCGGGCCTTTAGTCCCAGCTTTTTAGTTTCCGGGGTTGGTAGACCAGTTGAGGACTGTGTGACCTGATAGCACCTATCTCCCTCTATATCTGGATGTATTACTAAGCATGTAGGGATCACAGAGAGTACTCGACTTCACATACCCTGCTTTACCTTTAAAACATGTTTTTTTTAATATCAATAATTAGGGTATATAATTTGCTCTGCGGTTGTGTGCACTGTATAATCCCTGTATTTTGGGTGATCCGCAAAGTCCTTCACTGGACTACTTTCCTGTCTGAGAAAGATTCAAAGGGACAATTGACTTCTTAGGCCAATAACACAAAAATTGTTCACGTCAATGTCAAATTAAATGCCTTTAATTATTTCCCGAAATATAATCACAAGAAGTCGGAAAAAATTCAAGATCCATTCTGATCATGTTGACGAAAACAGTGCAATCAGTTAACAGAACATTGTAGACATTATCAAACTGACGCCGATGCTCATACTAAAGGTCGAAAAGTGCCGGAAAGAGTCGGAAATTGTTGGTCTTTACTATAGTAAATGAAATTATTTTTCTGCAATTTCGGCAATTTTTTTCACTTTCCTTCGTTTGATAGGTGCGGAAGACGTCGATCAATACCGTGTTTTCGAGTTTGGTAGTCGGATCTAGGCCTGTTGACAGCAGAAAAAGAGTGCTCAACTGATGTGTGCGATAAAACATTTATTCCGCGCATTTTTAGTCCCGCAGTCGTTTTCCTACAGCGTCCGTCCACCGAAATAATAGTGGATTTTCGNCATTTATTCCGCGCATTTTTAGTTCCGCAGTCGTTTTCCTACAGCGTCCGTCCACCGAAATAATAGTGGATTTTCGAAATTGACGGCAGAAAACGAATGCGCATTCGGTCTCTGCATTAATCAACAGATGCGCAAATGACGTGTACACCTTCAGATGCGCACATCAGATGCGCACTCATTTTCGACCGTCCACAAGCCACTGTCTACCAATCGCGAAAACCCTCTTGTGACAACGAAAATACTATTCATTATAATAACAATGATAATAATGATAATGTGAATAAAAATAAACATGCTATTACCTGAAATGGAATCGATTGTTCTATCCTGACTTCGGCGGCGCGCCAAACAAGTCCACGTTCTCCAGAGAGTACCCACACCGGTGAGGACAGCGCGTCCGAGGTCTCGTTCTTGACGTAAACCTTGATCGTTCCAACACTATCACCGCCGTGCATGTGATACCAAAACAGGAGACAAGCCGGATCTTCACCTTCGTTCACTTCGGCCAACATCGGTGAGGTGATACGGGCTACAGCGCCTCGTGAATGAGACGGGTTTGAGTAACGGTACTGATAAGATCTCCACCAAGACCTGTACGTCTGCATGTATGAATCTACTGATAAGTATCTTCCTGGAAGAATAGAATTGGAGTGACAGTGATATGAAGTCGTTTCATGGTACCTGCATACTTTTGAATTTGGTGTACGGAGGCCTGTGGACGCAGTAGAAAACGATGCGCGCACGACTTGCGCAATTGTCATTCACTGCGCATATCAGATGCGCACTAGTATATTCTACCGTCCGCAAGCCTTCGTCCACCAATTTTGAAAACCCACTAATATCCTTACAGTAAGGAGCAAAGAAATGCAACAGTGGGAGCACCTTTTCAGGAAAGTGACTTCTCAACAAAAAAATCTATATATTTTTTTCGAAAGCGCGGTGGCTATGGGGTCAGAACATGCGAACTAAGGATCACATCAATCTAAGCCCGATACTCTACCGACGGAGCTATTGATCAATGTAATAAATGAATAATAATGATTTGCATTTATAGAGCGCCTTTTCGTAAGATTCAAAGCGCATTGTAGGGAAGGTAGAAGAAATACAGAACAGGCAAACAAATGCATCCATGTATAGAAATAACAGAATGAGAATATACATGTATGTATTACAAACAAATAAGTTAACTTATTAATGGAGCATTTAATTACAAGAAAAGGTGTGTTTTGAGACACTTCTTAAATGAAGAGAGTGTTTGACAATTCTCAATTGTGAGGGGTACGGTGGAGAGTTCCAAATCCGTGGGGCAACGTCGTTTAGCCGTCCTCAAACGAATACACACTAAGAAATTAGGGTACAGTTAGGGTTCAAAATCACGCAAAGTCACTAATTTGAACCCCGGTATCCTCATTATACCCTATGTGAGGTTCACAATTGTACGTTGTACCCGAATCCCTCCGATTTGAAACTAGTGCAGAATGCAGACCCCACTCTCTATACGTGATCGGAAATGAATGCTGATTTTGTTCTTATTTTATCTTTAGGAACTCTATTTCATATGTAATAGATTTAATTTATTACTATG
>BQKZ01005372.1:0-12635 GCA_036244855.1 Temnopleurus reevesii | reverse complement strand
GTTCGTTCCTGCCTGTGGGTTAGAAACCAGGTCGCATACCGTCTTTCGGGTGCATGGAAACGTTAAGATGGCGACCCTCTTTCTCTCTTCTTCTTCTGGCGTAAAATATTCGGAATTGGATGATACACGCCTGTAAACTATATCCTTTCCTTTCCTTTTTTGCCAAACGCTAAAGATCTCATTTTGTACCCTAATGGTACAATTTTGCAGCCCTGGGGTACAAATGTGTTCCAATAGGGTACAAACTTGTACCCTTGGTTGGGATACAAAAATTGCACCTCAAATTTAGGGTTCAAACTTGTACCCCATAGGGTTCACCCGGTGTTACATGGGTTTGTACCCCTAGGCGTGCAGTGTTGTACCTTAATTTCTTAGTGTTTACCCTTGACGTAGACCGGAAATGCAATTTCACCGGTCATGGCGTCGGAGTCTATGTTTAGTTTTCTTATTAATCCATTCATCGGTCGATCATCACTATCATTATCATTATTATCGTCATCATTTCAAATTTTCTTCCTCCTGATCATCATCTTCAGCGTCGTCGTCGCCATCATCATACCCATTATCCTTGTAATCATCATCATCACCATCATCTCTGTACTAATCAACCACAAGAATATTGTGATCCTTCTACTCGTTAATCTCCTCCTTCTTCTCATCCTCCTCTTCATCCTCTTCCTCCTCCTCCTCTTCATCATCATCATCATCATCGTCATCACCATCATCATCTCTGTAATCATCCACAAGAATATTGTGATCAATCTACTCATTAATCTCCTCCTCCTCCTCCTCATCCTCTTCGTCCTCCTCCTTCACTTGTGTCCTCCTCATCCTCCTGCATGCTCGTCATTACCGTAATTATCATAATCACCATCATCACCATCAGTTCTTTAATCGTCCACAAGAATATTGTGATCCTTCTACTCGTTAATCTCCTCCTCCTTCTTCTCCTCCAGCTCCTCCTCCTCCTCTTCATCCTCCTCCTCCTCATTACCGTCATCATCATCATTGTCATCATCATGATCGTCATCATCATCATATGATCATCATCTCTGTAATCATCCAGAAGAATATTGTAATCCTTTTACTCGTTAATCTCCTCCTCCTCACCGTCACCCTCCTCTTCATCCTCCTCTTCCTCATCATCATAATCACCATCATCATCATCAGTTCTGTAATCATCCACAAGAATATTGTGATTCTTCTACTCGTCAATCTCCTCCTCCTTCTTCTCCTCCGCATCTGCATCCTCATCCTCCTCTTCATCCTCCTCTTCCTCATTACCGTCATCATCATCATTGTCATCATCATGATCATCATCTCTGTAATCATCCAGAAGAATATTGTAATCCTTCTACTCGTTAATCTCATCCTCCTCATTATCACCCTCCTCTTAATGCATCCACCTCTTCCTCATCTTCATCATCATTATCATCATTAACACCACCACCACCATCATCATCATCATCTTTATCATTACACTATGATAATAAAATCAGTGTGGGACTGTGTACCTGTATTGTCGCCTATTGTGTGATCTTTGTTCATCGCAAATGGATTTGAGTTGCTCGAGGCTCGTACGTTCCTCAGGTTGAAGTTGTCCGATGTATCTTGTGTAAAGACACAAAATCCCCTATCCTCAAAAGTACAGTTGAACTCTTCCATCAGTGGCGGCCTTGGAACTATATACAGAAATGAAACATGTAGCAATAATATTAACACGATATGATATATTTCCTTAGAATTAAATCGAACGCCAATAATCCTTTGTAATGCTATTCAAATCGGAACCGGCTTGTGATTGTACTAGGTGTTGTTGAAAGAGATGTAGAATACAATTAAATTGCATTCAGTTATATATATTTTTTTTTGGTTTTATCATCATTATCATTATCATGTTTGTTATCATTATTATAATAATAATAATTATTATTATTATTATTATTATTATTATTATTATTATTATTATTACTAGTATTATTGTTATTATCATTATCATTATTATTATTATTATTATCATTATTATCATAACCACAGTAGCAGCATTATACAAAATAAACATAATAACATTTATCGCGCTTAAAACGATTGTTTTATGCACTTTGTTACAATATTCCCCGGTTTAGCACGGACAGTCGATTTTAGGGCATCATTGGATTCAAGGAATTTCTTCCTTTCAATACACATTCACCTGGGTAAGGTGCAACACAATGTGGACAAATATATTGGTGAAAGTACTTAAAGGGGAACCAAACCCATAAATTATTGTGCTGTCATTGAATGAAGAAAAATCAGATGAACAAACTCTGAAAATTTGAGCAAAATCAAACAACCCGTTCAAAACTAATGAATTTTTAAACTCACAGAGATTTGACTATCACTGCCGCTAATGGGGAGCCGTGTGATCGGCGAAACCGACAGAATCTGTGACGTCATGCCGGAAAACATCTAAGGTTAGTTCCCCTTAAATGCCATGGGAGGTGGTCATCCCGCGACCCTAATACGCGAGAGTCAGAACCACTACTTACACCAAGCCCCTTCATACGAAAGAAAGGTTTGAAATAAATAGACATTAGACAAGTATATTCCAATTATATACTAGTGAATTTCATGCGAAATCAAATGGATTGTGGATATATATCTAACCTGGAATGATGTCATCTGTCACTGTGACGTCATCGAAAGCTATGTCCCCTGCTGCAGAGGCTCCAACCGTCGTTTCGAATATGATCTGAAAACAGAAAAGTGAGAAATATCTTTAAATCAACATAATTTGACAAATTTTCTTTATATGTAGATCGGGGTGCAAAAAATGCAGCATCCCTCCTTAACTTTTATTTGTTACGATTATGCGTCTTTGGACGCAGAGGCTATCCCCCTTGGAAGTGCAGACGGTATTCTCGTTCTCCATTTTCTTTGCTTCTCAACAAATTGGAAATATAGGTGTTGATACTGAATCAGTTAAATCCTGCATTTATATGTTTTTGAAAGTCTTTCTGGTTTTGTAGAGTACATTACAAAACTTTGAGGCATCCTGCATAAGCCCCGGTCACATAGGACCCGATTCAACACGATTCAACACGATTCAACACGACTCTTTCTTAATTCACAGTTAGCTGCCTCCGAACAGAGAGTCGTGTTGAATCGTGTTGCTTCCGGGATACTATGTGACCGCGGGGCTTAAGCGCCTTTGGGCAAAAGGACATCGGTAGTGACAAACATAACACACAAAAAAGGCGTGTTTTTTTGCCCCCTATCCCCCTGGAAGTGCAGTTTGTCTTTTCATTCTCCCTTTTCTTTGCTTCTCAACAAATTGGAAATAGGTGGTGATACTGAATCATTAAAATCCTGCATTGATATTTTGTTAATATTTCTGTTTTTAGAGTACATTAAAAAAAACTTTTGAGGCGCCCTGCATAGGCCTCGGTCACATAGGACCCCGAAAGCAACACGATTCAACACGACTCTTTCTTAATTCACAGTTAACTGCCTCCAAAGAAAGAGTCGTGGTGAAGCGTGTTATTTCCGGGGCCCTATGTGACCGGGGCTATAGCTATAGCCACGACGGCACATCCTGGATGCCGAAATCTAGACGCACATCGATTTAGGAGTTTAAAAACAACCCCGACTAGCAAAATTAAAATAGGAATACGTACATGAAAATCGAGCGATGGCCGCCGAATAGTCACGTTCTTCTTCACCCAATCTTCCCCGAGTTCACCTCCGACTGCCAAAATCTCTTTCAAGTCGGTGGAAGTCGTATCAACCACTGTGGCGGTATTTCCAGTGGCGTTCATGGTGAGGAGTCTGAATGCACCCATCTCCTCGCCGTTCTTGCTGAGCCAAAGGGTGATTTTGACGGCGTTCGTCGCCGCTCCGGGGCCGCCATTGAATCGGGGCGAGATCAGACGAGCGACCGAGCCGAGCGTTGCCCCGGACGACTCAAGGTACATGTAGTGCCCAGTCCCTGCAACGAAGAAAACATTTTGAAGCTCCGTTCACATAGGGCCCCGGAAGCAACGCGATTCAATACGACTCTTCGTTCTGAGGCAGTTAACTATGAAATAACAAAGAGTCGTGTTGAGTCGTGTTGCTTTCGGGCCTCTATGTGACCGAGGCCTTAGCTATATTGCTTAAATAAAATCATTATTATTTTTACAATTCTTCCGAAGATTCAAACATATACTCAGTCTTAATTAATGATGGTAATACTAAAAGAAATTTACAAAAAGAGGCCAGTAATACGGTAAACGATGCTTGTTCAAAGGACTGGTCCCTTTGAGGAATAGACAGAACATATATTTACAGTTTTAGGCTGTGAGTCGTATAAGCTTATACACATAAACATGAACAAATTAGTATATTGTAATTAAACAGATATCGATCAGAAATAAACAACAGGTGACAGGGCAGTCGAACAAACAGAAACAGAAGAGAGACAGACAAAGAAAAACAAACAAAGACAGTGAGCATGGTGATGGAGCAATACAGCAGGGAAGGAGTATTCACGAGTCAGACTTCTTGGTGCAGCAAATTAGCACAATATTTTTGACAATTAAGAACGCTCCCTGGACGCACAAAAACTCATGTCATACGGTGGACTGACGTTCGGCGAACGCTCCTTGAGCGCAAATGCAAGTCTAATTTTGAGTCTAGCAAATTAGATGAAATCGTTTTATTTAGGCTTTCATTGTATTTTGATTTAGGAGTTTCTCCAGATTTTTTTTTACAATTAACGTTTACCAACTCAAAACTGAATTTCAAATTTCAAGTGGATATAAATGCAAATTCCGATATTTAGTTTTGAATATTATATCTTCCCTTGGCTTAAATTGAAAATTTAAGAAACAAATTAAGACTGATATTTATGGATTGTACACTGCTATATTCAACTGAGAAAATGCTTTAAAAGTTTGTGCAATGCTTTATATTATTTTCCAGGTTTTACGGATCTATGCTTCCTATATTTTTAGTACAATCATTTCATTCAGTAAAATTATTTCATTTTGAAACAATGAATAAAAGGAAAAATGGGGAATCAAGAATAATCATTAAAAATAATTAAAATAGATGAAATTTATATAGCGCACGTATCCACTCTGTTGAGTGCTCAATGCGCTTTACATTATTATTACCCTGGCTTTAGCCCGGCAGCCATCCGCGGCGCACTTGGCATTTCAAGGAATAAAATATTCCTACCATTTACCCATTAATTCTGGCACCTGATATACAATACACAGCATGCACATGATAAAGATTTTTTAAAGGAATATAGATCAATGTTTTTCTTTTCAGACATGTCCCCTCCAGAGTATTGCAAGAAAAACGTGTTATGTGGGTGTTCACCCGAAATATGACACACATTTTTATCATGAACCTACAGCATGATTGTTATAGCATCTGCACTCAAAGGGGTGTAATATTTATGCAAGATGCCAATCCGATTTCTTTTTCTTGGTGGTATAGGTGGTGTTCCAAGAATGATAAGTTCTTCAAAAGAAATCATAATTAATTTGGTTTTCCAATCTTCTCAGAATAATCCTAAAGAGGGTGACGAAATGGACTATATTTTATCCTGTTTTAACCCCATCTCTGAAAGACATCGGGCATGTGACATCATACAGTTCATTTTGAGATGAATCGTATCTCTTTGTTACATATTCTACTGTAGACTTAAGATTAATATTTATTATTGTATATTTTTGTGACGGGGCCCCTAAACTGATAAACAAGAAATGGGAGTATATAGTTTCTCTTCCAAAAGGTCGTGATAGAGGTTAAAAACCACTTTCCTGATAATAAGGGAGTACTCTAAAAAAAATTGGAGTAAGATGTATGATGATGTAGTAAAATTGTGTATGCGACTTTTTTGTGTGGAGGGATGTGCTCTGCCCTCTATTAATGAAAAAAAAATGAAATCTCACAGATAACGAGGGGAACGTTTTATTTTCAGAGTGATTTGTTACTTTTTTAATATTTAATTGATTAATGCAAATTTACACATAAAATTTGTTTTAGGCTTCAAATCACGAATGAGATTCAGCTAGCACTACCATGACTACGCTAATAATTTTTTTTCAAAACAAACCTTTAGAACCTAAGAAAAAATATCGAACATTATTATTATCGATCAAGCCCAATTCAATGCTTTATAAAATGATTGTATTTCTTTAATTTCTGAAATCATTTTTGTGTGTTCATTTGAAATTACTTCTTGTCTTTAAATATTTTGCTAAAAGAAATAACGTAATATCGTGACAGTACGTTTTTTCTCGGTGGGGGAGATATCGTGCGAAACGTCGGGGATGGGGAATGGGGAGGGGGGGTCGCAAGCGGAAGCCGCCTCTCCTCTATAGTGATATTAAAAGGGGAGGGGCCGATAAGGACCAAACCTGTTAACCATGTTTAATACGATTTTAACCCATTGACTACTAGAAGTGGGGAAATCCCTGCACAAAATCACAGGAAATTACAGAGTTCAGTAGTCAAAGAGTTAATTCAGTGTAACAAAATCATGCCGTATGTGAATGAACTTCCTAGTTCATGGGAGATCCATTCACATATACACGCCTGAATTAAATGACGTGGATTCCTTGAAAGATACCGTACTAAATGCTATAATAATAATAATAATAGTAATGATAATAATANACCATTTACCCATTAATTCTGGCACCTGATATACAATACACAGCATGCACATGATAAAGATTTTTTAAAGGAATATAGATCAATGTTTTTCTTTTCAGACATGTCCCCTCCAGAGTATTGCAAGAAAAACGTGTTATGTGGGTGTTCACCCGAAATATGACACACATTTTTATCATGAACCTACAGCATGATTGTTATAGCATCTGCACTCAAAGGGGTGTAATATTTATGCAAGATGCCAATTCGAGTTGTTTTTCCTGGTGGTAGGAGATATTCCGAGAATGATAAGTTCTTCAAAAGAAATCATAATTAAGGTGGTTTTCCAATCTTCCCAGAATAATCCTAAATGGGGTGACGAAATGGACTAGATTTTATCCTGTTATAACCCCATCTCTGAAAGACATGGGGCATGTGACATCATACGATTCATTTTGCGATGAATCGTATCTCTTTGGTACATAACACAGACTTAAGATTAATATCTATCGTACGTTTATTATTGTATATTTCTGTTACGGGGCCCCTATTCTGATAAGCAATAAATGGGAGTATACTTTCTCTTCCAAAAGATCGTGAAGAGGTTAAAAAAAACCCTTTCCTGATAAAGGGAGTATATCACAACGAATTTGGAATAAGGTAGTATGATTGAGTGCGTGACAAATTTGTAAAACATCATAGATAAAGAAGGGAACGTTGAATAATAGTGATTTGTTACTTTTTAAATATTTGACTAATTTATTATGCAAATTTACGCACATAATATGCTTTGGGCTTTAATCACGTATGAAATGGAGCATTTAGTTAATTACTGTACTTTTTAAAAAAACATTCCTTTAGAATTCTGAAGAAAAAATATCGAAAACTATTATCATGGAACACGTGCATTTCAATGCATTGTGACATTTTCATGTATTTCTTTGGGTTCGCCACTTTATTTTTTTTTGTGTATATTTTTCATTTGAAATTATTTCTTGTCTTTAAAATATTTTACTGAAAAAAAAAATGTCGCGATATATTTTTCTCGTTGGGGAGATATCGCGCACGACGTCGAGCAAAGGGAAGGGGCTGGGCGGAAGCTGCCCCTTGACCGATAATGATCAAACCTGTTTTAATACGATTTTAACCCATTGACTACTGAAAAATGGGGGAGTCGCTGCACAAAGGCAGGGGATATTACAGAGTTAAGTAGCCAAAGGGTTAATTCAGTGTAACAAATCATGCCGTATATGTGAATGGACTTCCTAGCTCATGGGAGATCCATTCACATACACGCCTGAATTAAATGACGCGGGCTCCTTGAAAGATACCGTACTAAATGCTATAATAATAGTAATAATAATAATAATAATATTAATAATAATAATAATAATAACATATGCAATTTATATAGCGCATGTATTCACTTTCTTTAGTGAGTGCTCAAGCCGCTTTACAGTGTTATTACCCTGGCTTTAGCCCGGCAGCCACCAGCCGCTGCTGCCGCTGTGCACTTGGTATTTTAAGGAATAAATTTTCCTGCCATGTACATATTCACCTCATCTGGGTTAAGGGCAGCAAAGTGTGGATAAATTTCTTGCTGAATGAAATTTACGCCATGGGTGGAATTCGAACCTACGACCCTCTGGTTAAAAGTATATCATACGGGGTGTTGAACTGAAAGAGAATACCAATTCAGTTACACAAATTATAGGCCTGTATGTTTCCTATAATTTTTCTTATTTTATTTTTTTTATTTTTTTTTTTTTTTGGGGGGGGGAGTGTAGATATAATAAAAAACCTGACACGAAATAAGCATCCGGTCCCGTACCGCTGGTCGGGGTTGTTCCGCTGTGGTGAAGCAGATTCATATCATCTCGTGTATCTTGGCGAAATCCACATAATGTTGGCTNATAATAATAATGATAATAATAATAATAATAACAATAATGATAATGATAATAATAATAATAATAATAATAATAATAATAATAATAATAATAATATAACATATGCAATTTATATAGTGCATGTATCCACTTTCTTTAGTGAGTGCTCAAGCCGCTTTACAGTGTTATTATCCTGGCTTTATCCTGGCACCCACCAGCACACTTGGCATTCAACTCATTTGGGTTGAGTGCAGCAAAGTGTGGATAAATTTCTTGCTGAAGGAAATTAATTGACGCCATGGGTGGAATTCGAACCTACGACCCTCTGGTTGAAAGTATATTATACGGGGTGTTCAACTGAAAGAGAATACCAAATTCAGCTACACGAATTATAGGCCTGTATGTTTCCTATGTTTTTTTTCGGGGGGGTGTAGAAGTTATTAATTACCTGACGTATGATCCCCATCCGGTCCCGTACCGCTGGTCGGGGTTGTTCCACTGTGATGAAGCAGATTCATATCATCTCGTGTATCTTGGCGAAATCCACATAATGTTGGCTCGTCAAAGTTGCATTCGAAATCACCTGTAGAATTAAAGAAAATCTCATCAATCCATTAGAATTACTTTTCATCATTTTGGTCTATCCCGTACGTATTTTCTTTTCGAGACACATTTTGAAAGGTTCCTTAATACAACAAATTTGTTTAGTTAGTCTGCTGTCGCGAATAGATTCGTATATCATGTGTATCTTGTCAAAATCCACATAGTGTTGGCTCATCAAAATTGCATTCCAAATCACCTGTAATATAGGGGAAAAATATTCATTATATTCTCATATAATTACTTGTATCATCCAAAGACAAATGACCCTTTTTTCGATATTATTCTTGAAACGGTTCTGTTCACGGGAAAAAATGGTTAGCTCCTTGTGGTAAATCAGATTTATCATCTCAAATATCTTGTCGAAATCAAAGTTGCATTCAAAATCACCTGTAATATTAAAGAAAATTTCATAAATCAATCGTATTTTATCTTCATCAATTTGGTTTATTCCGGGGCAAAATAGCTTTTGTTCGAGACACTCTCTAGAATATTCGATTGATTTTACACCAAATTAGTTCAACTAATCCGCTGTGGAGAAGTTAATTCATATATCATCTCGTGTAGTCTATCTTGTCAAAATATATTACGATACGGCAAGTGCCGACTCATCAAAGTTGCATTCGAAATCACCCGTAAAATTAAAGAAAATTTCATTAACCCAGATTACTTCCCATAATTTCGGTATCATGTGATATTTTTATAGACTCACCATAATTATTTATTTTGCATCTGGACCCCTTGGAAGAACAGAAGTATTTATTTTAATTCTTCTGAAAGGGCAATCCAGTCGATCTTATTAATTGAAAGTTATTTTTTTCACATGTAAACTTTTCAAATGTATTCTTATTTCGTATTATGTATATGTTATATGTCTTTTTACTGATTGGGAATAAAGTACCATACCATACCATGTTCCGTGTGTATTTTCTTTTCGAAACGCTCTTAATCAGTTTTGGTAGTTCACACAGTAGCGAAATAGATTCATATCAGCATGCTCCAAGAAATCGCATTAATCATCTTAAAAACTTTTTATTCGAAGCAACAAAAGACATCGCAGTAAAATTAGAAATAAGAATACACTATACGGCATTAAAATTTATCAGATGTGCTTCGGCCTTTTACTACCTTTTATGTTTTATCCCCAGAGAAATTTGATGAAAAAAAAAACAAATGAAAAAGAAACCGACTAGGGCTTTTATAAGTAGTAGTTTGGCATCACTGGGCAACCAGATGAAAACAAATTTTTCTTGTTGTACTTAGGATTCTTCCTAATAATCACTTACCTAAACAAGAGGGACTGGCCAATAATATTGAAAGCAAAATGGTAGGTAAAATATAATATCCATCTTGGAGACTTCCCCAAGTCCTTTGAACGGCCATACTAAACGTGTGTTGTGTGTAGTCCAAGTTTTCCAATCTGAGACGGTTCTGGCTTTTTTGCACCAAGTTGAGAAATGAGTCGGTCCGGCTTCGCTCGAAACTTTTTATTTCAATTCTCCCGCTTCTTATTCACCGAAAGCACTGTGACGTCAGATATCAGTACCTTTACTCCCCCTAACTACTAGTCTCAATTTACAGACCTCTATAGCAACTGGGATCGGTAGAATACAGAAACAAAGATTACCTACGGTCAGTAGCTGGAGATCATGCCTATAGGCAGAGAGTATTAACATATACATAGTTTGTTAATACTCTCTGCCTATAGGTACCCTCTTTTGCTAAGATGTCCTAACTTCTTGTGACACAAACGTTGAAAGGTCTATGTTATGAGGATGTTACGAGAGTTACAACATAATTTTAAGATAATTTTCATAATTTTGGGGAAGTCGTACCCCCTTTAGATAGATGACCCGTGAAATGTCCACTTTATACCCCCATACCATTTCCGGTGATCATGATACTTTTCAAGATCGTGAAGATAGCATTTTTCTTATTAGAAGAGGTGTTCGCCCCTATTTGACACCGTAAACAAGTAAAGCAGGTTAAAACGTCAACCCACTTCCAGCTGGTAGAATCCTTTTCTGTCCCTCTGGGGCCAATTGCACAGATGTTCCGTAGCTGAACTCTTCTTGCTAAAGGCTGACTCGCATCTTTGCGTTTTTAGCATGCGTCGGTCAAGCGTATTTGAAGATTAGAAACGCTCCCGGGATGCGCAAAGACTCAGGTCATACGGTGGACAGACGCTCGGCGTACGCTCCTCGAGCGCAAACCGAACGTCAGTCGACCGTCTGATCCACGTACGCGGTGTTCAGGGAGCATTTTTTATATCCAGATATACGTTGGGTCGACGCAGGCTAAAATTGCAAAGGTGTGAATCGGCATTAAGATGTCTTGACTTCTTGTAACACCCTCTTAACATAGACGTGTTAAAGTGCGTGTCTATGTTAAGAGGTTGACTCTAAAGATGAGACATCTTGGCAAGAAGAAGATAGCTACGACTATTTCGTGCAATTGACCCTTAATACTTCCATGATTGACCCCTGCTGTTTATCTTGAAACAGAGAGCGAGAAAAACTCCCCACATATTTTTTCTTTGTATTCCAATAAATGATATCTTTCGTGAGATCAGAATGAATGCCTCTTTTCCCCATTATGAGGTGACACGTTAAAATATACCTTTAACTGGTAAAAGAGGGGTGCAAAACTATTATCTTTTCTTAGTTTATTAGATTTTGAAGATTTCTTGGCAACGCGCGTTGTTATTCGCGATATAGTCAATTGGACACCATACAAGCAATAAAGTTTGCATACATTAAGTTATATATAATGCATACATGTGTTTGATATGTGAGACAAGCTTCGGAAAAAACTTTGTCTTTGTCAAGAGTTACCTAATATACATTAACATTTGCTTCTGACAAGAAAACCGGATGATTTACATTATACAGAGGCGGCGGAACGTCCCAAAGATGGAGTAGCTGTGTATTACAATATTGAACAATTTCCATAATTTGCTGGAGCAACAAATTCATCCTTTCATAACGTAAATTGTAAGAAATAGACTGAAGTTGGTGGCCTTCTAAACAAAAAGCTGATTTTAAATATGACTAACTGTCATTGGTATTTTTTTCTTAAAAATCATGATTTATCCCCCAACGTCTAAACATTTTCTTAAAGGTGCAGTCATGCCCATCCTTTTAAAATCAGGCACTTGAGACAGAAAATCGAATGGTTTTCCATTCATTGAATTCTCAAAATTTACGGTCCCATTCCAACAAGCAGTAAGAATGTAGATCTCATTACATTTTCTTGTCCGATCTTATTACCATTGCAACGTTCTTGATAAAACTCCCTTTTGTATTCGTTTTCCCAAGTTCAGAGTTTTGTGAGACTAGAGGGGTTTGCTTGGGGAACTGCCGCGTTCAGTTGTGCTCTTTCTTTGCCCTCTTTGTATTTATAATTTCATCCAACTTTCTAAATTTATCGGATTGATATAAAGTCAATCTAGTCCCTGACAACAATATGATAGGCCTGGATTAAAGATTTACTTTTAAATCATATGAATTTAGAAAGTCC
>BQKZ01005371.1:26639-40747 GCA_036244855.1 Temnopleurus reevesii | reverse complement strand
AAGTTACAGAAGTGATGAAAATCCTCATGTACTTTTGATACTTTGTGTTTGTTGAAATTGCTGATTAAATGATAATAACAATAATTCTGCACTTAATCTTCATTCTAAATATAGTTTGTTATGGTGTCGGGAATAATCAAAGATACAAATTGTTACATAGGATTTTTACTTTAGTAAGAAAAAAATTGAAGGCTGTTTCAAAATAGGGGAAATGGCATTAAAATGTTCTGTTTTAGTACTGTGTATATCCCCAAATATTTTTGTAATAACCCTTGATATAGATGTTTAAAAAGAAATAAAAATCTACATGTAATTAAGATAAAAAATACATTGTGAAAATCCCTGGATGTTTCATAGTGTCATAAAAAGCAGTTTATCAACTATAATGAACAACATTTTTATGATTCTTGGAAATAGCATTGTCAAAATATCCAAAAAGTTTTTTCATATTTCATAAAGTTAGATTTGTTAGTTCTTGATGATGTCATCAAAACTAACTGATTTGTTCATATCATGGCTATCTATGTACATGTACATGTACATGAGACTGAATGATCAGAAACTTCTTGTACTGGGGGTCAGTGACATAAAGACTGATCTCCAATTTGGCTGTCTAAAAAAATTATTCAAAGATTTTTATCTCCTTGCTTAGCATGTGAAAGTAAGATTTAAAAGGGGAATTTTCTCTCTTTGTAATATAAGATAATAATGATAACACAAATACTCATATAATGCTATTATATGTCAGAATTTGACTCTCATTCCATGCAACAAAAACAATACTATATTACAAAAGCACAATTAGACAACTTGAAATACATATCTCACTAGAATTAATGTAATAGTGCTGAACTCTTTAGAAAGAGGTGAGCTTTAAAAAAAGTTCTGAAATCTCCGAAATCGTAAGAAACAGTTTATGTCATTGATGTTTTGAAAGGTTTGTTTTCCTGGACATTTTGAAAACAGAACTCCATTTTTTCCAAAAATGGAATTATGCCTTTGTGTAATTGGACCCTCGATATTATCATTTCATAGTTTTGTTAACGTCATCAAAAGTGATTAAAAGCTGGTGTTGATCGATGTACGTGTATTCTCAGCAGTCTTTGCACGGTGACGTCTACAATCTGTATGCTTATTTATTCATATATTTATTTTATCGTTTGGTTGTGTAATACCCCTTGTATAATTTTTTTTATTCAGTTATTGTTTTGTATTGAATAACAGTGACATAGGCCTGGGTTTTCCCAGAACATATTCTTGGGAATCGAATAATATGTTTTATTCTTTCTTTTTAAAAAAAAATGTATATCAAATTATAGATACAGTTATATCCAGGGTCCAATGGCACGGATTATTTTCAGGCAAAAACTTGTCTCATTATGCGATGATGTCATTTCTTAACAATAATGATGAACAAAAGTTGTCTTGGATATTTCCATGCTTTGGAAAAGGAAAATTTGAGGCTGCATAGAACACATGTAGATTGTGCTTAACAATTTGGCAGGTTATAACAAGGGAGGGGGTATGCATAGTTGCCAACTATTAATAATTTGGGCCTCAGATTTGTCAAGTTCTGTGTTAAATCTAAAAGATTACTAATTTTGGCAACATAAGCACCATGCATTTCAATTTAATAAATGCAAAGATTTCTAATTTCCACTGACTCAGGTTGGCAGCTATGGATATGTACTGCTCTTTTGCAGTATTTAGAAATCAGTGGAGGAGAGGGGGATGGGAAGAGGATTAAGAAAACTGAATATATTCTTTTAACACCATTGAGGGGGGGGGGGGGAGTATGGTTGATCGCTGTTCCCTACTCTGTACATGTTTAACACGTTATTATCATTCACTGTGATGATTTTTTTTGCAAGCCACTTTGTGATGTTCCTTCAAAATCCATGCCTCCATAATTTTTATATTTTTGTTTCCATTGATCAGCTACACGTTGAGATGGCGGACGAGGCCGTGTGTGTCGGCCCTGCAGCGTCCAAGGACAGTTATCTCAACATGGATAGGATACTACAAGCAATACAAGACACTGGTGCACAGGCAGTGAGTATAAGACCCTGTTGAGACCTACGGTAGTCTGCAAGCACATACCCTAGGCTTTCGGTGTGTGCATGTGAAGAGCGTGATACAGGATATGCATTGTGTGACTGCATCGCACACACACAGCACTGTTCTTTCCTCAGCCTAGGCTTGAGCATGTAGCCACACAATGCATACCCTGTACATGCACACACTGAAAGTCAAGGGTCTGTTCTGACAGACTCGTTCAGATCTACATTTGAAAAGCGGCTTCCATTAAACTAGATTCCAAAGCCGATCACCAGGGATATTTAAAGACCACACACATATATCTCCTGGCCTATGAATTGGACTGCATTAAATAAGTCTTGTTGTTATGGTAACTTGAATAGCAAGCAATGTCCCTCCCATGTCCCCCACTATGCTCTATCAATGACTGGACGCATTACTTTTACAAGTGCTTCCAGATAAGACCACTTAAGGCCAGTTTATGATGTGACCAGCATTTATATTCAGATGTGAATGGTTCTTGATCGCGAAAAACTACCATGCGAGATGATTTTCAAGCCCAGTTTATTGGTCCACAAGCCACTTTCATGACTATGACTAGTGACCAGTGTTAAACTAGTTTCTGTTGAACCGGTTCTGATTACCTAATTTAAAACCAATATAACTTAGCATAATTAATTAATTTTGGAACTATATGGACTTTGAGTTTACCTTCCAATCTTTTGTGATTTTATTATTATTTATCACCAATTTTTTACCAAACTATATTTATTTTTTTCATTTAAGGTTCATCCTGGATATGGCTTTCTTTCAGAGAATATGGAATTTGCAAAGAGATTGGTAAGTTAAAACTAAAGTGAGAACATGTACTATTTGGCTCACCTGGGTTGAGTGCAGCACAATGTGGATGAATTTCTTGCAACAGGAAATATACGCCATGAGTGGGATTTGAACCTGTGACCCTCTGTTTATGGCAAGAGTCTGAACTACTACATGCTATGACTTTTGTATTACACACCTATAATAATAATAAACACGTTGCTTATATAGCGCATATCACTGCCATTGCGTCTCTATGCGCTTAAGAAATGAAAAGTAGGAAATTAAAGATGCCATTCGATTGGGACAAAGTCATTCATAGTGCTTTTTGAATAGATAGGTTTTCACGGAGGATTTAAACTTCGATATTGTGGGTGAGTTTTTTAAATGAGATGGGATATTGTTCCAGAGTGATGGAGCAGCATGAGAGAATGACCGCTCTCCATAAAACTTTGTATGCACGCTAGGGCACTGTAACAGGTTTTTCTGAGCCGATCTGAGATTTCGGGGCGGATCATACTTCACTAAAGTTTCACATAAATAATTTGGGGCTGTGGAATTAAGACATTGATAGGTAAGAACTAGTATTTTGAATATCAAGCGTGACTTGACTGGGAGCCATTGTAATTCTTTCAAAACTGGGGTGATGTGAACACGTTTTCTTGTGCGGGTTATTAACCGTGCAGCAGAATTTTGAATTACTTGGAGTTTCTTAATTTGTGCTTCAGGCATGTTATACATTAAACTGTTGCAATAGTCTACGTGGCACATAACCAGAGCCTGTACAAGTTTTTTAGTTGTTTTGTGGTCTAAGAACTGACGAACCTTCCCAAGTTTACAAAGAGCGAAAGATGCTGATCGACATTTTGCAGAAACAAATTTGTTCATGAGCATGTTCTGATCAAACATAACACCAAGATTTCTGGCAACTGTGGTAGGAATGATTGATGTGTTATCTATGTTGATTTCTGAAAGCTGCAGTCTCTTGCGGAACTGCGATGAGAGATGCAAAATCTCTGTCTTTTTATCATTCAATTTGAGACCATTATGTATTGACCATTGTTTAATATCCTTCACACATTGTTCAACTTGGGAGATTGCATCTTGGAGGTCACATGGCTTGAAAGAAATGTAAATTTGCGTATCATCAGCATAACACATCCCAGACATTCCATGAGATCTGATTACATCATATACAGGAGATGAGTACATCGTAAATAACATTGGGCCGACTACAGAACCCTGGGGTACACCTATATTTGGCTCGTGAGCTTAAGATTCTAGCCCATTTATGACTACCCTTTGCTCTCTGCTGGTCAAGTAAGATTCAAACCACTGGTAAGCTAGACCAGTGATACCATATCTGATTTTCAGCCTCCTTAGGAGAGTTTCATGCCTCAAAGTATCAAACGCCGAAGAAAAATCGAGCAGTCCTGATGTCTCAATTTTATAGTCATAGGGAGGGGGATATTGCTAGAAACTTGAGATCATGTGCAAGTTGCAGTTGATCGAGAAGTGCCAATCAAAATCATACATGGAGTTTCATCCGCATTTTGTTAAGAATGTAAACCTTGTATGATGAAAATATGTGTGGAAAAATGTAACCAATTTACATTTAATTTGCAATTGATCACTTTCTAGCAACACCATGGAAGATTTGACTTTGCTGGGGTGTAGAACTCAAAACCTCCTGGTCGTGAGCTGGATGCTATTGCCATTAGGCCACACATGCTCTGTAAGAATAGCAAGAAAAGATTTGGAATAGATCTGATGTTTGTTAGACAATCTCATCTTGCCCCAATTGTACCTTATGTTAAAAAATAGATCTAATCTTTCATCATCTTGCTTCTCTATGTAATTCATCTTTATTTATTATATTTTACATTATATCATCTTTACCACATAAAAAGTCTCAGTGAAATTAAAGTATTTACAAAACTTTGACAACGTGAAAGTTATTAATTTTGCTGAAAACCAAAAGATTTTGATGAAAAAAATGTGTTTGACTTGACTTAGATCAAGAATGGGAAGTATTATTTTTTATTTTGGTAATTTTTTGTTTTGTTTCCTTTAGATAAGTTGTCTCTTTTTTAAAGACTGTATTAAATCACATTTAGGCCTTGAACAACAGTTCATCCTGTTCAAGGATCGCTTTCAGATTTATCATGTAAACTATACCAAAAGGTCATTGTAAAACATATACTGTTTCAGGGTCTCTGACACTAAGTCATTGCGTAGCACTAATACCTGCATTTAGGTGTTTATTTTCTATTTTTTTCTTGTACTTTTCATATATATCAAGGGCACTCGGTGATTATTAGTAAAAACATGGTAATTCCTTTCTTTGCCCTTTCTTTATTCATGAACTCTTTGGTTTGTATTCTGATAGCGGGATTTAAACCAATGATTTCTGAATTCTGTAATTCTCATAGACTTTGTGTAGGGACGACCCAGCTCCAGTAGTCAATGGGCTAAGTTATCCCATTCCTTTTCGTTGTCCTATATAACCCTTAAATAGATCAAGTTTGAATGACAATATATTAGACAATCGGAATGCAAAGATGTCAAACCTCTAGAATATGGATGAGGATAGATATTGAAATGTGAATCATTAAATAGTTGAACCAAATATTTATTAAAGAAAGTTTATGGTTATTGTTATTATGCTTTCTCTTTGCCAAATATTTTTTTAAAGCTGTTTGGTTATTCACTTTTATTTTTACCTCATACATATTCAAGAAGGTTGGCCTCTTTGGGAATATGGCCCATGAATCATGTCCTCTAATTCACGTAGGTTTGGGTAAAATGGCCACCCTATGGTTGATTTGACAGATAGTCTGATGAAGGCTACCAGTACAGTACATAGCAGCCAAAACGTCATTCTACCTACGTTCTACGTTTGCATATTAATAGACGCTCAGTTCTCTTCAGTAGACCACTTTTTAAATGTTTTCAAATTTTATGCACTGTTCTCTGTCTCAACGCACAACATTTGACAAACTAATCGTTCCATTGATATCAAATAACCATGGTTCAATAGAAGGAACGTAGATACACTGTAGCATGCAGTGGTTGTTGCTAGGTTGGTCAAGCTACAATGTTTGTTCAACTTAGCAACGTTAATGTATGCAAGTAACATTTTGACTATTGTACTCCCATTATTTATTTATTATTTTTTTTGCAGCTGAATGTAGTTCGTCTTGGAGCAGACTGGAATAAATCTTAGTACATTACGAAAGAGGTCTATTAATGGCTTACCTTTATGCAATTTATTTACAGCATATTAGTGTACTTATGCATAACCTTCTAAATCATTCTCGTTTCCAACTTGAACCATTCACTATACTTTTAAGATTGGAAGTGTGTCATTGAAACGCAAACCTCGAGGACCCTTCGGAGCATTATCCTGGTACTATATCACTCACTCATATATCTTGTAGTGATTAAATTCCATCTGACAATGGTTCATCAGAGGTACTTGATGAAGTAGTATGTCCTTTTTGGCTCCATGCTAGCTACACTTGTAGAAGTGAGAACTGTGGTATATTTGTCCTATGTGCTAATTGTGTTATTTATAAGTCTGATACTTTTCAATGGCGTAGGTGTGCAGTTTTTTTTCAAATAATTATTTCTTGTCTCGCTTGTAGTAATTGGTCTTTAATCTTTATTTTTCTGTACATGGTAATGTGGATATGTTGTTTTCATTTTTAGAATAGATATAATTTATATAGCGCACATATCCACTCTGCTGAGTGCTCAAGGCACTTTACATTATTATTACCCTGGCTTTAGCCCGGCAGCCATTCACGGCGCACTTGCCATTTCAAAGAATATATATTCCTGCCAGGTACCCATTCACCTCACCTGGGTTGAGTGCAGCACAACGTGGATGAATTTCTTGCGGAAGGAAATTGACACCATGGGTAGGATTTGCAAACTTTCGGTATGAAGACAATTCTCATATGAAATATGTCAAGCCCATTTTAACAAGTAACAGATGCATCATTTCTTGATATTTTACAGGAATTTGTAGGTCATACAATTTTAAGATTTTTTTTTGGTAACATAATATTGGGCAAACACCCTACATTTTAAAACAAAAGTTAAAGCTAGAATTTGGTTATTCATGTCTTTATTTACTGAGCTATTTATTTAGTCATTTATTCATTTATTCTTTTTTATTTATTTATAATTTATTCATTCATTCAAGATTTTTGTTCAGCAGAGTAGTATGAAAGAAAATAATTTGACAATATTGTAGTATTTAGTAAACGATTATCCCCGGCCGCCAGATGGTGCAGTGGGAACTAGCATTCCCGAAGTCACGGAGAGGCTATCATCCTGAGGGCGAAGTCTGAAGGATGATAGGTATGTTCAAAAGTTGCATTTGATTGCAAATCACTTGCAAATGGTGATGCATATTTTTGTTCGTGCATGATATGCGCTTCTAACAAGATGCGCATGAAACAATGATTTTGATTTGCGCGTTCCGATCAACTGCAACTTGCAATCAATTGCAACTTTTGAACAACACCCATCTAGAAGTCAAGCCCGGTCATAGCATAATCCACCGGAAATATTTTTGACAATTAGACTAGTTATTGTTCTCTCCTGCCTCTTCATTGGCATTGCTACTATACAGATCATACCTGCAGTTTATCTTGCCCTCATGTCACATGTGTGAAACAAGATAGCACTCAGATTTTAGGAACCTCGGTTGAATTACGGAAGTGCGTGCCAATTATCTGTAGTGGTCCTTATCACCATCTGCTGATATCTTGACTGTAGGTGTAAGTTTAGATGCAGAGATCTGGTGGTATGGAAAAGAAAATGTTTCAGTTTATTCGGACCAAGAAAAAATTAATTGGTTGACAAAGAATTTTTTCGTTAAACACAATTCATGAGAAAAAATAGCATGGGTGAAAAGCCTAAGTTTTCAGGTTGCATTTTGCACATTTGTTGATGAATTTGCTGTTATTTTATTTTTTAATTGGGTGTAGTGAAAAAAGTTCAGGCTAGCTGTTGGGGCCTAGGGGGCAACCAAATATTTTTGTGGGCTTTGTAGATCTGAACTTCCTTCTATAGGAGTATCACAGGACCAAGTCAAGTGTGGTGTTGACATAGACCACGTTTACACCACCTGAACAAATATAGGTTGGCCTAAACTTGGCACTCAGTAGAGATCGAGACAAAAAGAAATTCAAAAGTATTAAAGAGAGAGAGAGAGAGAGTGAGATGGGATGCAGGAAACGATGGTTATGATTTTTTTTTGTAAAGGTCACAAGTTCATTTGCATTGTTTTTCTTGTTTTAATATAGATTAATATCTATTCCATTTTCAGCCTTATGATAATTGTTTTATACAATAAATCTATGATCACTTCGATACTTCCTGCAAAAAAGTAATTATAAAAAAGGCTTGAGTGGTTTATATTTGTCTGATCATTTACCCCTGGTTTATGGTCAACAATACAAGGAAGTGATGGGTTTAATTATTGGTTTTGGTTTCCATTCCTCGAGGGCCTTTTCCTTTTTTCCAGCAAGTACTCGAGGTAAGGTCAGCTGTGTTTGATGTAAAAATTGATAGGAAGTTCCGGTTTATCAGTACTCTATTGGACACAGAGTGTCTCACCAAAATTGGAAGTTCAACTTCCCTGTGTACTGTGGAGCACAGATTGAGCAAGAGCCACCTGGAGGGTGTGTCATGAAGCTTGTCGCCAGCAACAAGCAGTCATTTTTAAACAGTTACCATTAAAATAGTAACAGTCAGTGATAGTGCTTTTTATCCAATAAAAATCGAGCATTTCATTTGATTATTCATCACTGACTACTTGTCGTTGGTGAGAGGCTTCATGAAATGCCATCCTGTATTGAGATTTGTAGACAAAACACCACATATTATGAAAGATAAGTACTGGTAAAATTTCCAAAGAGTCTTATTCCAAATGTGTATTTTGTCTTGATTATCAAGTTACAATGTAGATCCATGCAACATTTAGTAGAATTTCAGCTATTCAATTCTTTTCAACTAACGTAATTCCTTGATTAAAATAAGGAATATTGATATTATATGTTTCTTGCCTAAGATTGGGTAAATTGTATATTTGAAAAAAAAATGCATCCTTCATTTTGTGGAAAACACAATTTCAATCTATTTTTTTCTTTACAGCAAACCTACAAAGCATTCCATATATTTCTGGAAAGTTGGGTTCTGCAGAAGAAAACATTTCTTACCATTTGGAAAATAAAACCTGACAAAGACTAACAGATCAACTAAATTTGTATAAAACAACTACAAATTCTAAACAAATTTTATGAATAGCTGAAGTTCTTGCAAATTGATATTCTCTCATTGTTATCACACAAAACAGGAACTTTTCCACACTATTTCAAATAAATGATGTATTAATTGGAATTGCGAAGGAACGGCTTTAAAACAATTTCCACTTATTTCCAGTTATTTAGCCCCTCTCTATTTGCTAAATATCTCTTGATAAAACTGAGCCATCAGCCTGTAGTTTGATCAAATAATGTTAGTTTTGATTATATAAGTACTCCAAGTGGTTTACTGAGAGTTCAAAGAAAGGTTGTTTCGATGGCATGTCCATATAAAGTGCACATATTCTTTTTTACAAACTCATGATTAAGAAGTAGTCTACTTCCTCATGGTGTGGCATGATTTTTTATGAGGAAGTGGAATGTTTCTGTTGGAATAAGCAGTAACCAGAAGTCTGCGGTGCTAGACCAGGTGTCTGCGGTGCTAGACCAAGTTAGTCTATGACCAAGTTCAAAACCTATTTTCAAAGTGGCTACCACTGAACTTGTATAGAAAACCGGTTTGGAAGGTCAGTTATGTCCCTGAATTGAGAACTGGATTTCATTGGTAGATTTCATTACATTGTTGATATTATTTTACTGGTACAACAGGAAAGTTCCAAAAGTGCCATGCACTCTATAACGTTCACCTGAACTTGAAAGAACTATATTTATATACTACAGTGTACCTTGCTGTACCAGTATGTCACTCTTTTGTTTTATATATTGCCTTTGATTTTCATGATATTAATGAGAGGTTTCTGAGAAAGAAATAATTTTTATTTACTAGGAAAGTTGATAGGAAGTCAATATTTTCATCAGCGGATGTTTACAGAGTGTTTGAAATCGGTTTTGAAAATTAGGTAGTTTTTAATGTTTTTTTAACGTATGTAAGAATCATGGCTTGGGAACGCCCAAGATACTGGTAGTTGGGTTCTAGGAATTTCTTCATTGACTTTTGAAAATTGCACGCAAGGATGAAAAGAGGAAGTGATTAATAAAATGAAAGATGTCAAAGCCCACTCTCTCTTCCGGTGTCATTTAGAAAATCTTGGTGTATTGAATGTGCTGTTTCATGATCGTTCTCGCATCTTAGATATTTTAGTTTTGAAATATTACTTTCTTATAATTGTACAAGCACGATACAGAAGTAGAAGGTGGTTTGCATAATGTATTATTGAAATGGGAGCATATATCATTCTTCTTCTTCCTCCTCTTCCCCCTTTTCCTTCCCTTCTTCTTTTTCTTTTCCTTCCACCCTCCTTCTTCCAACCCTCCCTCGATCCCTCCCTCTGCTAACTCATGTGTGATCTCCTGTAACACCTCACCTAAAATTTTGTCATTTTACTTCCATCCTCCCCTCTCTGTTATATTTCCTATTATTTGTCCTTCTTTTTTCCCCTCCATCCTTCATTTTTTTTTCATTTTTCTCTTATTTATCTGTATGTGCCCATCTCTTCTTTTCTTCTACTTCATCTCATCATCCTCCCCTTGACATCCCCCTTCCCTCCTCTTCCTTCTCTCCTCCTAATCATCGCTCTTTCCTTTTCCTTTAATTTTTCCATTGATTAATCTTTCTTTCTCCTTCTCTACCTCCATCGCATTTTCTTTTTTTTTCTTCTGCTTTTAACCCATTCATTCTTCTTCATCCTCTTCCTCTTTCGCTTCCTTTTCCTCCATGCTCCTCTTTGATCCAAGCTATGTGGGACAAGACAGAGTTTTTTTAATGTGTCCATATACATATACATGTACATGTATAATATAATTAATAAAAGTATAAAAGTTGTTAGATTGAAAACATCTCTTTCTTCTCCTCCTCCTTCTCCTCTTCATGGTTTTTCCATCTTTGCAGGCTGATGCGTGGATAGCCTTTAAAGTAAAAATACTTGGCAGCCGCGCTATCCAATATGTGCAAACATAGTATAATAAAATTGTAGAAAAAGTTTTTTTATATGTTATATACAATTGAAATGAATTCATCTTTTTCTCCTGTTCCTCCTTCTCCTCCTCCTCCTCCTCCTCCTCCTCCTCCTCCTCTATATCTTCTTTTCTCCATCTCCTCAGGCTGATGCGGGGATAGCCTTCATTGGCGCCAGGCAGCCGTGCGATCCAAGTTATGTTGGGATAAGATCAAGTCTTGTTTTATGTGCAAACATAGTATAATAAAAATGTAGAAAAGTTTTTTATATGTTATATACAATTGAAATGAAATCATCCTCTGCTTCTTTTTCTCCTTCTCCTCCTCCTCCTCCTCCTCCTCCTCCTCCTCCTCCATTTCTTCTTTTCTCCATCTCCTCAGGCTGATGCGGGGATAGCCTTCATTGGGCCAGGCAGCCGTGCTATCCAAGCTATGGGGGATAAGATCGAAAGCAAACTTCTGGCCAAAGATGCAAAGGTCAACATCATTCCCGGGTTCGACGGAGTCGTAGAAACACCTGAACAGGCCGTAGAGGTGGCGAATGATATAGGTACAATGGAGGCTAAAATATTTTGCTTACCGTTTATTACTATAAACCTAATAACAATGGAATGACATATCATTGGGTCGTATCCAATGTTAAGGGGGTTTTATAGCAATATCAACTTCAAGAGTCTGTTTTGTAGTGTTGATAGATTAAAATGTAACCATAAAGCTAAGTTGAGTCATAGCTCAACAATGGTCGGTGTTGAGCTAATATGAGCCAACTGTTTGGTCATTGACATTTTAATTTCTATTTCGTGTGCATGTTCCAGAAAAGTTGGCACTTCTCACATTTTAGAATTGGCCCCATTCACTTCACACCATTCAGAATTTTTAGACTTAGACTTGTAAATGGGAATATATTTATTTCTACCCTTTGACAAATTCTGGATTCACCCCCTGTGAATGTTTGCTATTTTTTTTTATCAGGTTACCCTGTTATGTTGAAAGCATCAGCCGGTGGAGGAGGAAAGGGAATGAGGATAGCATGGAATGATGATGAAACAAGGTAAGAGGAGGGTGAAGGGGGAAGGGGGAAGGGGGAAGGAGGAAGGAGGAAGGAGGAAGGAGGAAGGAGGAAGGAGGAAGGAGGAGGAGGAGGAAGGAGGAAGGAGGAGGAGTGGGAGTGATGAGGGAGGGGAAGGGATGAGGAGGGAAGAGGAGGAGAAAGGTGCAGGGGAGGAGGTGAAGGCAAGAGAAGGGAATAAGAGGAAGGAGGAAGGCGATGAGGAGGAGGACGAGGAGGATGGAGAGCGAGAGGAGCAGAAGGAGGAGGCAGGAGGGGGAGGAGGAAGAGGGAGAGAGGCAAGGAGGAGAAGGAAGAGGAGGATGGAGAGAGATGATTGGAGGGTGGGGAATATGGATGTAGGAGGTGGAGGATGGGGAGGGGAAAAGGGAGGAGGAAGGGGGGGGGAGAAGGGTGGAGGAAAAGGAAGAGGAGGATGAAGGGAGGGACAATGGAGGAGGGAAGGGCTTGGGAGGAGAATGAAGTAGATGGCGGAAGATGGGATGGGGAGGAGGATGAGTAAGGAGTTATTATTCCTATACTCAATTTATAACCAAACAATTTTTTATAGCCCTACTCAAGGTTCTAATCTATTTTTGCTTTTTCTTACAGGGAGGGGTTCCGACTCTCATCCCAAGAAGCTGCTGCCAGTTTTGGAGACGATAGGTTACTGGTTGAGAAGTTTATAGATAACCCTAGGCATATAGAAATACAAGTAAGTAAACATTTTTAGAAATCCAAGAATAAGTTCCAAAATATGGAACCTTGTTATAACGAGGTGCTTGGCGGGATCAGAGAAATTTGGGCCACATCAAGTTTATTTAATCAGTGTTCATGTTAAACTGTAATTACTCAATTTACATTCTCCCTCATTTCTTACCCGTTATTCATTTATCAGTCTTTCTTTCTTTCTTCTCTCTCTGTAGCATATGATGCAATTCAAACTGTAAAAGGACTGTCCCAGTCGTGAATAATAACATTTGTAAAAACTAAAATTCTCTTGATCTCAATCATTTTCATAGAGAGCAGTTGAATTCAACTTGAAATTGGCACTGCAGACAGAATGTGATAATTCAGTATTTTTACTTCAAATAAAGATAGGGGTGAAATTAAGGAATTTTAGCCAATTTAGGATGCATGATGTTGTGATGAAGGTTCTTTCTTTGGAAAGATTTTGAATGGTATAATTTTTATTGTTTTTAGCCGTTTTCCTTCTTAAATTTGTAACATCTCAAAATCACTGATTTTTTTTTACCCTGTGATTTTTAATATCTTCTTGTAGGTATTAGCTGATTCCCATGGCAACACAATCTATCTCAATGAAAGGGAATGCTCTATCCAAAGAAGAAACCAAAAAGTTGTAGAAGAAGCTCCCAGGTAAGGCTCGTCCTTTATTAGGCCCCTCCCCCCAAAACATATTTACTTGCCCTTCACCAACAGACCCTCTGAAAATTGTCAGACCTGAACTCTATAAAAATCACCTATTTTTTATTACTATTTTTGTTCATTTGTCATTCTTCAAAATGCTTATCTTCTTAAAAAGATACAGAGTTTTAATGAATTAATGAAATAGTTGTAAAAAAACTGTTCTCGTCCAACTAACATTTAGCAAGATTTTAATGGCTCCTCAAAAGCCCCCAATTTAACAATTCATTATTCTTTTATTACTTTCAAATCATAAGTAACTGGTAATACATGTATGTAAAATAAAAAACTAAATCATTGATAAAGCATGTATAGTCAGGATTAAATGAGAAATGCGCCTAAAAAAAATATTTGTAGCTTTATTATGATTGTGCATAGAAATAGACAATTTATTTCCAATTTTATTTCTTTCTCCTTTCAGTACTTTCTTAGATGAGGCCACAAGAGAGGCTATGGGAAACCAGGCAGTGCAGTTAGCAAAGGCAGTAGATTATAGATCAGCAGGTATTAAAAGAAATTTCCCCTAATCAGGCCGGGCTTTTTGAGC
>BQKZ01005371.1:0-16181 GCA_036244855.1 Temnopleurus reevesii | reverse complement strand
CGTGTTAGCATTAAAAAGTTACGTTTTGATAAGTCGATTATTGAACTGCTTTTGTTAATCTTGATAAAGACTTCTTATACTTTTTATGAATCTGAATACATAAAGAAAATATAATTGTTTCCTTCACCATCCAGTTCTCACTGACAGTGATGCAGCAAGAGGCAGCTACTCTCCAATCATTGATGCCTGAAAAGGTCAAGCCTGATCTCAGTAAGGAAGTTGTCTCCCCTATGCCTGGCAAGCTCCATACACTTCAAGTACAAGTTGGAGATGTGGTAAGATTACTTTGTGTTAAAAAATGAAATAAAAGTAAATTGAATGGAATGCGGATGGGAAGGGTGAGGGGCAGGAGTGGAATAAAATAACATGGAATGAAATTGGCAACTTGAGGGGAATGCAATAAAGTGAAATTAGTAACTCCGGATAATCAAATAATTTTTAAGGAAATATGGACATCAGTTCATCAAAAGTCCGAGGAAGGTGTAAGATATTAGACACTGCAATTGTTATAGGCAAATCACCATCCTAATTGAATTTATTCATATCCAATAGGCTTGTTTCGTCATGATTCAAATTTATTCATTTAGATAAGTTATGCAATATTCCTTCAAATGTTAGTAGCAATTGAGCCAAAACATTTTTGAACCAGATTGCGTAAATTATTTGTTTCTATATCCGGTAAGCCTCAGGCAAGCTTTCGGGTTGTGAAAAACCATGGTTGCTAAATTTTGCATTAAAGGTAGAATACTTCTTTTGCAGCCTAAAATTTGACTTTCCAAGATTGTTATGTTATGTTGAAGAGTGCTAAATGTTAGAACTTATCACTAATCAATTAAGCACAAAGATTGGTCATGATAGGCGCATTTATAGTTATTCCGATAATAATTCTTCTATTCGGGCACTGAACTAATTCACCGTACGTTCAAAATTTAAAACAGCCGTTGACCAATAGCGCAAAAGTCTCTCTCAGTGCGTATTCCGCATGGTGTGGCAGTGTATTGAAGTGCGCACTGTATGTGCTCTTATGTTTTGTTTGTGTGTGTGGTACCGGAATACGCTAGGAGTATTGCGATACCGTTGGTGTCAAGATGAATTATGATAGAATAGATTTTTATTTGAATTAAATATTCTGGACTACATTCGACTAAAATACTTCATAGAGGTTATCATAATGGCATATCTGAGGTACACAACAAGTTGTAAGCATAATCGTAATGTGTGCAAATGTAGTTTTCTACCTTTAATGGGGGGGGGGGGGGGGGAGGGAAATGCCTATTGGCTATATAAAGGCCTGATAGACCAAACTTTACCATCAAACCTGTCTGTAATGGCCAACAAAGGAAGAAAATGTTGATTTAGATCACTTTTATTTTTCATACTGTTAATTTTTTTTGTTTTTCAGGTTGGTGAAGGACAGGAGGTATGCGTGGTGGAAGCCATGAAGATGCACAACAGTCTCTTTGCGTCGAGAGATGGAAAGGTAACATAGAAATCAGTTTATGGGACTGAATAGTTGATATTGCTGAACTTCGTGATATGCATAAATATGATCTCAAAGGTATCAGCGAAATCAGTTTGTTGGACTGAATATTTTATACTGTTGAAATTTGTGATGTGCATCGAGAGATGGAAAGGTAACATAGAAAATAGTGTTTGGGACTGAATAGTTGACATTTCTGGAATTCGTAATGTGCGTACATGTGCATGTGATTTTGGAGATACCAACCTTGTGGAATTTGCATAAGGTTACGTGGGAATTAGATTCTAAATGAACTAAACAGCTGAACCCAATATTTTCTCAAGTGAGAAAGTATGATAAAAATAAGTATGCACTTTCTCGCATTATAACATAATTGGTTTAGCTGTTTGGTAATTCACATTTTGATATCCTCATACATATTTCAGAAGGTTGGCATGTCAGTGATATGATACAATATACAGAGCGAGTAAAAAAAAATGTCCCCTATAATATGAAGATGTAATGTTTGGAACATGAACAAGTTCTAATGAATCAAATCATATATTTTGGGAGAGTAATCCTCCCTCTAAAGTTCGGTACTATTTTCAATGGAATAATTGTGCGCATAACTGAACAACAAGCAACTGTTCCGGAATATTCACGAGTTGTATTTTGATATGAATTCAAGGCTTCCTTTGCAATCGAATGGCTGAAAGTATGGTTATTGTTGTCATGCTTTCTCTCACTTTTGTTCAGCTGTTGCATTGTTGACATTTTAGTTCTGACCTAATGCATGTTCCAGAACAGTTGGCACCATTTACCCTCATCAATGTTTCATCAGTATCAATTTGTTTTTCTATCTCTTTCTCCAATATGTATAAGGTTATAGTATTGCTGAGGTACATAGTCGAACTGGAATAATATCATTAAACATTCATATTTATTGACATCATTGGCCTTTAAGAATCAGAATACAGTCAAACCTTGTTATAACGAGGTCCTTGGGACCAGAGAAATTATCTCATAATATCGAAACCTTGTTATATCAGGGGCAAAATACAATAAAATACAAAGAGATGGGACCAGGAAAACTACCTTGTTATAATGAGATATCGTTTTAATAATATATCAGTGCTCTTTACAACAAGGTTTGACTGTATTTCATGAAGTCGCAACTGATTCCTCTCTCTCCATCCAATCATCATAAACCTATTTTTTATAATTCTTTTTCCTTTCTTTCATCTTAGGTAAAGGCAATCCATTATGTAGAAGGTGATAGTATAGTAGAGGAGGACGTTATACTGGAACTGGAATAATCTCATCAAACATTTATATTTCTTTTTGCCTTTAAGAATCAGAGTATTTCATAAGGTCACAATTTCTTGACTGCTTTTCTTTTCCTCACCCCCTCCCTTACCCCACCCCCCAACTTCCCTCTCTCTCTCCATCCATTTCTGATAAAACTATTTTTTTCCCTTTCACTCCTTATAGGTGAAAGCAATCCATTATGTAGAAGATGATAGTATAGCCGAAGAAGATGTTATACTGGAGCTGGAATAATATAATTAAACATATTTATTGACATCATTGGCCTTTAAGAATCAGAATACAGTCAAACCTTGTTATAACAAGGTCCTTGAGACCAGGGAAATTATCTCATTATATCGAAACCTTGTTAAATCAGAGCCAAAATACACTAAAATACAAAGAGATGGGACCAGGAAAACTACCTTGTTATAATGAGATATCGTTTTAATAATATATCAGTGCTCTTTACAACAAGGTTTGACTGTATTTCATGAAGTCGCAACTGATTCCTCTCTCTCCATCCAATCATCATAAACCTTTTTTTTATAATTCTTTTTCCTTTTTTTCATCTTAGGTGAAGGCAATCCATTATGTAGAAGGTGATAGTATAGTAGAGGAGGACGTTATACTGGAACTGGAATAATCTCATCAAACATTTATATTTATTGACATCATTAGCATTGAACAATTGGAACGCTTCATTAGAGTACATCTTCTGGATTTGGAATGTTCCACGAGATCCTTCACTGTATGTTCTAATATCATCACTTTGTATGAGGCACTATTATGACTTTGCTGCCTGCATTGGATAGCTTTTGATATATGAGAGAGGGAACAAGAGACCAGCAGAAGGGGAGAGGGAAAATGAGAGAGAGAGGGATAGATTCACATGATGGAATAGACATTTTGAAAATTTGAAGAATTTCGACAGAAAAGAGAGAAAGACTTGATAGCAATACTTCACATCATGGAGCTAGCTCAAAAGTTGCGATCCCACAAGTATTAACATCAGGGAAAATCTCTGATGACGATGTGGTCATGGAAATTCAGTGTAAAGAGATTTGAGCCCTGTTGTATAAAACGACTGCCAGTATTGGTGACTACCAAGACAAACGTTTGCAACAGCCAATCAGAATCATGAATTCCACTTGAATTTGCCATATATTCAGGTCTTATGCAATGGTACCCTGATATGAAAATATTCTACATAAAGAGGTAGTAATTTGGTTCAAAATCTTTATACCTGATTATAATTCTAACCTTGCTTTAACATGATTCCTTGCAAGGTACATAAAGGCTTACAGAAATTTCTGAAAGAATTTACAAAGATAGAGAGTTGTGATGTCTTGATGTGTTGAAATATAGAAACCCAAACAATTTAGTCAATTTGATGAGGAATTTTATTTTTCTCTAAAAGATCTGTAATAAATTAAAGTAAGTTCCATAAAAATATAGCAATAAGTTCTCTATCAAGTATTCAAAAGAAGTTGATGGGATCAAAACATTTTCTGATGCTTTGTGTGCTGTATTCACTTGTGTGTCACGGTTTTCCATTGTACAATCCTAGACATTGTTTTTTGCAAGAACAGGCATAAATTTACGGTACAAAAAAGTTAGTGACCACAATCAAACATTTACATACATTTTCATACAAGGTTTTATTTTTCTGGAAATTCTTGCATGTTTCATACACACTGGAATAATTCAGGTGATGTACGATGTATCTTGCTCTTTAAAAAATGAGCTTATATTAGAGTGAAACAATCAAAAGTTGTCGCTAACGTTTTTTTAAGTAGCGTTATAATTTTGTTGATTCGATGAGTGTCACTCACCTATGTACATGTACACACTGCTTGTTGTGTAGGTATGAAAACAATTGTATATGTACCAAGCAAAAGATAATTGACTCATTCAAATTTTGCTTTAACATGTGTAATACTTAAAATATTTATTAGCTTTGAAGATTTTGAAAACAATGATATATTTTCTTACCCAGGGTAACCATTGTTTATACAATTTTGCTGAAGAAATATTGAAATACCTTTTTGTTATTGTGTCAATTCAATTGATAGACATAGGGGTTGTTGCTAGAAAGTTGCAATTAATTGCAAGTTGGAGATGATCGGTGCGTGCCCATCAAATTCATCGTTTCATGTGTGTCTTGTCAAAAGCACAGACAGTGCACAATCAAAATGCATATTTGCATTTGTAACTGATTTGCAGTTGATTTGCAATCTATTACATCTTTCTAGCAACCGTCTGATAGAATATTTGTTTTGGAATTATTGAAGCATGCACAGGATGCTGTGGGGGGAGTCTATGGAGCACCCCTCACCATCCGAGTTATCAAATCCTGGTTGCATGCATGTGTTTTGGACTGCTATCTGTTATATGTAATTGATTCTTATTTTATCAGAGTATAGTAAAGGTTCAATAGGGAAACTTTAGCTGAATGCCCCCAAATCCTTGAAATTGGAAACCAAGTAATGGACTATGAAAAATAGACTTTTTTTTTTTTTTTTTTTTTACACATTTCTACAAATCTAATATTTTGTGGCAATAAAATGAGTTTTTAATCTGTAAGACATTTTCATTAAAATCATCATCAAAGAACTTGAAAAGCTGAATGATAGGTTTCGAAAGTATGGTGAAAGGGATTAGATTATATAGAATAACTTTGGAAAAAGGATATCAAATATTAGATTTCCTGAATTTAATGTTATCATAAATGTACAGTTGTAAACTGTAATTGTATATTGACAGAAACTATGGAATAAAATTTTCAAAAATATATTCTTTGCAAATCTTTCTTTCCTTGTCACATTGTCTAGCACGTAAAAGTAACTCTGCCTAAGTCGAATCTGTCTGACATAGAAGAAATAATTATGACTGAGAAGAGTTAAAGGGAATATTGAGTATTTGCAAAGAACTTCAATTTGGAAAAATGAATGATTAGAATAATCTTATGTTACAAACAAAGCACAACGTGACTTGTGTAGACAAGGGAAAACTAATATGATAACCTCAAACCGGTTAAAAGCGAAATTATGTCATTCTCCACGTGCTCTGTCCACTGCAGCAAACACAGGAAGCAGCGCGTGGGACTGGTATGAAATCCGTCGGCCCGACATGGCCCAATTTTGACCCTTTATTTGCACATTTCTCTGCCATTATACATTTTCTTGCAAAACACTTTGGCACATATTATTTATTCACAGTTCTGAACATTCTTCTCACATTTTGTGCAATTCTGTGAACACTTATTTTATTTTTTTAACAAATACCAGAATATATCTTTAAATAGCATATGTGTTATAAAATTTATTTAAAAAAATAATTTTGACTTAAGCAAAGTTGACTGTGTATTTCCCAAACAAATCAGTACAGTGGAAACTCGGTATAGAGAGATCTGATATAACAAAATATTTTATATAAAGAGGTGAAGAATCTGGTCCCAGCTATTATAATTTATTGCTTTTCAACTCTGCTATAGAGAGATTACTGCTTTAACAAAGTATATTATATGTTCCCAAGCACCTCATTATACTGGGTTTCCACTGTAATAATGAAATCTTGATATCTTTAGAGTACCAAAGTGATTATGTCTTGTTCTAACATAATAATAATAATAATTCAATTTTTATAAAGCGTATAATAAAACACATGAATTCTCTATGCGCTGTACCATTTTAACATACTGAAGATGTTTGTGTAATTTAGACCTTGGTTAAGATTGAAATCTCAAGGAGGGCCTACCCAAAAGTAACTTCTTTTTCAACAGAAGAGAAATCAGAAAACTTCACAATTAATAAAGAGATTGCTTTGAAGACTCTGTGCAAAAACATTGCCTGACATATCGATATCAACATACAGTGTGCAAATTGGACTTCAAATAGTAAAGCTTAAAGGAGAATCACAAAGACATTATCAAGCCTGGAACGTGCGGGTTTGACGAATGAAATGCGAACGGAGTGCGAAAAGTGATTGGTATTGTGAGGTCAAAAAAGGGAAAACATTTCGACCAAGAATGAAAAAAAAATTGGACGAACCAAACAACTTCTACTGAAGCCTTCGAAAGGGTTATATGCACACAAAAGAAAGTATTTCCCCGATTTATACGGTGTATTCCTGTTCAACATTACTCAGCAGAATAAGAGGAAGGAATTTCCTTACCGGTATGTGTACATAATAGAGCTATGTATTCACAACACACTGCTTGAAATGATTCAGTAAATAGACATGTCCAATGAATGAAATGTTACTACAATGACAACCTGACTCCTTGAGTGTGGCAATTATTTTCTCAGATTAAAAGGCATAAGAAACAAAGGAAAGAATGAGCGAGCGTACAATTTGATTTACGACAACAATGCACTTGCACCTTACTTACAATAGCGTTTGCCGTCATAGTATTTTGGATAGCTTTAGAGGACAAAAAAGTAAATACGTAAAATAATTCAAAGCATGTAGAGGAAGACAGTTTGCCCTCTAAATTATGCTGGGTGGTTCCTTCTGCAAGTGTACTCTCCTTGACGTCATGAAGTAAATAACACGAAATAACTCGAAATAACTTGAAGGATTCCGAAACCGAAATGCAAAAAACAAGCCCTAAAATCAGGTTTTTGTTTTTAATGATCGAATTTGATATAAAACAGTTCTTTCAAGATTTTATCCACATAATCACCTTTTCGTACATGTAAAATATGTTGTATTCGTGATTTCCCTCGTGGTTCTTCTTTAATTTCAATACCAACATATTTAACAGGTAGCTGGAAAAATACATCCATAGATTTGAATCTCTTTGAATGCAAACTGGCCACTTCAAGCTACATTGTGTATGAGCACTACAACTTTCAACAAACTAAAATGTCCACACCATCAATGTTATTTGCATGATCAATATTTATTCAATATAGAATATATAACACAAAATAATCAGAGGCCGATTGCTCGAAATGGTCTTAGCTATCCTCTTCTTGCCAAGACGTCTAAGCTTCTTGTACCACCCTCTTAACACAGACACAAACGTTGATGCTTCTATGTTATGAGAATGGCACAAGAAATTAAGACGCCTTAGCAAGAAGAGGATAGCTAAGACCATTTTGAGCAATCGGCCCCAGATGTCAAGTCAACAGTACAATATATCACTCTTCAATAAAATAAGTATTATTAAAGCATATAATTTGGCTCTACATAGTATATTCTCAAACATTTCATACATACAAAACTTCAGCATCTGACTAGAGGGGGTGTTGTTCAAAAGTTGGAATTGATCTTAAGTTGCAATTGATCAGAACGTGTCAATCAAAATCATTGTGTCATGCTTTTTTTGTTAGAATCGCAAGTATAATGCACAAATGAAAATACATGTTACAATTCGCAATTGATTTGCAATCACTTGCGACATTTGAGCAACACCCCCTAGGAATCACAATTAACCCAATGGCTACTTGAACCGGCTTGCCCTTGTACAACGTCTCTGGGAACATTACAATTCAGAAGTCAACAGGATAACAAAGGAAGATCAACATTTTTGGCAGGGATGACTCAATACTGGCCACAAACAAATTGAACCAAATCACAAAAACAATTTATACAATTCATACATGACAATATCCATGTTTGGCTGTCTTTATATTCTATATATGAAATGTCACAAAAAGAGAACGAGGAATGTTGTATTACATCTCAAAATATGCCACAGCAAAAATGCTGCATAAACAGTATTAAACAAAAATCAAACACATTTACCAATTCCAGAAAGAGAGCAAAAGTTTTGTAAAATATTACTTAATGGTAAAGAAGACAAATTCACTTCTTGCATGATACAATTGGCGTATATTTAGTTAATCTATGATTGCCATTTGGTCTTTGGAAATGCTTTTATAAGTAAATTTCAGTCCAAGCATCATATGGAATGGTAAAAATAATGTACATATTGCAGACAGGCTAATAGTTTCAGATAATATACTAGGTGTATTTTCATATGAATTAAAGGCTTTCATGGATGAAGGAACAGTTATTGTTATGTTTTCTGTCAATTTCATTCAGCTGTCTTGTTATTCACATTTTAATTTTGCCTCATGTATTCTAAAAATGATTGGCATCTTAGCATTAAGTCTCTGCAGATTCAAAACTAGTAATACCCAATCTAGCCAGAGATGCCAAACTTCCAGAATATGAATATGTGAAGAACGTGAATAAAAAATAATATGGACTGTAAAACGGGGCAAATGGAGCAAAGACGCCGGGACGTACGGAGAAAATACTTACAACCAATAAAGATTCTATTCTGACGACGTGAAACACTCTATGGACCCTGTTTTGGTATAAATCTGTCAATATATATGGAAAACGAACAAAAAATGAAAGCAAAATGATATGGGCACATTTAATGGAATAAGTTTTGTCCCTCTTCACATCAGTGTTCCTGTTCACCCAGCGAGTTGGCCTCACGTGCACCACTTAATGCCAGTTGTAACAATGCCATTGATGACAACAAATGAGTATGCTCTCATTAAGTGTCCCATTCGCATCCAAAAATTCCTTTGTGAGTTGTCTCATGTGAAACATTAATTTTTTTTTTACAGATCTACTTGACATGGTGAAGTACAGTATTTGAAATGAGAAGAACATTATGAAATATAGATTATTCCCTTAAATACTATTCCCTTATTGCCAAGAGATTTATTAGCAGATGTCTCCAAAAATTTTAAATTATAAATTCATGACATAAATTATTACATGATCTTCATAAAAATACAAATTTGTTGGAGAATAAAGAGCATTGCACAGAAAAACATCGCCATCTCATAACTAATATCGTTTTATATATAGTGCTTATCACTTCCTCAAGGAAAGTCCCTAAGCGCTGATAGAGAGAACAATAAATATACCTGTTTACTGCAGATTATAAAAAAAATAATAGTATTTAGACACTATGAATAGATAAATGGAATAAATAATGGTAATTCATGTTTTGGCAACATCGAACGGGTTCGTTGTAAAACATTTCAAACTTAAAAATTCATACTTCTAGAAATCTGGATATTTATCAGCCTTACAAACATACAAAGAAAATGATTCTACCGGTAACTCCGATGACTTCATCATTCTATTGGGGTGTTGTTTGAAAGTTGTGATCTTTTGCAAGATGTTTCGTGCAAATATTGCAGTATGAACAGACTCTGCATGAATGATAGTGTATGTTTCAATTTGCTTGACATTTGCAAATTTGCAATTGATTGCAACTTTCTAGCAACTCTTCCTATGGCAGTAAATTTGTATTGCAAGAAAATACCTGAAAAGGTCATCATATAAAGCACCAATCAGAATAATTTCTTTATTTTGAAATGGTCATTTCACACCAATTAAAAAAAAAATAATACATTGCATTCAGTTTTTCAATTTTTAGGCATGATTTCTTCCTTTTTGGTTGAAATTGACAATCTGGAAAACACAATTACAAGTACATTAGCATGATTCATTGGATAGAATTACTGGATTATCTTCACATACAGTCAACTCTGCCTAAGTCGAACTTGCAACTTTCTAGCAACTCTTGAATAATTGTCTATTGTGATTTTCTGGAACATCATACAAAACCAGTGTTATTAGCCTCTTCTAAGTCGAACCGATTTGTGTGGTCCCAACAGATTTGACTTTGGCAGAGTTACCTGTATGTACATGTACATGTACATGTAAGTTGTTGGTCATGATTGTATGAACAATTTTTTTTAGAAATGATTAATAGTACTGAGGCAATTCCCATTATACACATAATCTGCTTTTTGTGGGCAGAGGGAGAGGGCATTATATTTAGTACAGATACACATTGACATCTGAAACATTACCTGGCTCTAGACAAGTTTATTAATGATTACAAAGTTCTTGATTTCTCTTACAATGTNACAATCAGGGAGATTGTGGAAGAAATCCAGTAGATGTCTATAAAATGCACACAACCTAATGGCATCAATGTTTCCATAATCCAGGAGATTGCTCATAAACATGCATTTATTGTGGCCCATTTCCAGGAGTCTCCTGCGGAATCCAGGAGACTTGGCAGCCCCGCAACACCCCCTTACTTTGATAATACACATGCCCTGTTGGGTGGCAGTGACTTATGTTTGCACAGAGAGCTCGTCTTTTGTGCATAGTGGAACTCCCCAATGCCAGCATTGCAATACCGACAATTGCACGTGCAGTAAGAAGCACATTTCGCATTTGGTGTAGAACGGATGAGCATCGTGGAACAACCAGATGCCCAAGGTTAAGCTGTCCTCCATGACAGCCGATCTGAAAGTTCATCTGATGACCATCATGTAACTCCCACTCACATCTAAAAGTCTGTTCAATCTTCCAACAATGTCATAGATAACGGCGAATGAGTAAACTCTCATAAAAACTTCGCATTTTTGCACAACTATGGGAATTAGTGCTCTATTGTGTGTAAACTTGAGGAGTACACCCAATAGACACATGATAGACATTTCATCTGTTTACCGTACCTAAGCTTGTGGCTTGGGCTATGTAATCCCTGCCTTCAGAATTACCTGAACACACTTTGGGTTAAGTGACCTATTCACATCTGAAAGTGTGTAGATTAGTGGTCTCATGTGAACAAACGCATGCCACAATGTGACAGGTGACAGCATAAGAGTCCTACACTGTGAAGGGGACCATTCACATCTAAAAGTTTCCCTGTAGACAAGTTGGTCTCATGTGTATTACTCAATGCCTGTTGTGACAATATCACAGATGATGGCAAAGGAGTATCATACTGTGGAGGGGCTCATTCAAACCTCAAAGTTTGAAGGTTAGTGGCCTTATTTGGTCCACTTTATGCCAGTTTTAACAAGGACTTTTTAATAGATGATGGCAATTTCGGTATACTATGATGAAGTTACCCTTTCACATTTTGACGTTCCTTTGCAAGCGAGTTATTTCATGTGAATCACCTAATGATATTTGTAACAACATCATAAATAACAGCAAATGAGTATACTCTCATGAAGGGGCCCGTTCACACCTGAAAGTTCATCTGTAGAAGAGTTGTCTCATGTGAACCACTCGATGCCCATTGTAACAATGTCGTACACGACGGCGAACAAGAAGTACACTGCGATGAGGTAATGCGTTGGGTAGATGTAGCGGTGGACGGGGTACGGAATTATCAGGCTCCTGCAGTAAGATGAACATTTGAAATATACAAGAGATTAATTATCAATACATTCCTACAAGATAACAAAATCACTATATGCATATACTCTACTCCGCTTGATACTAGGTACCATATTATTACCCTGGCTCTAACTGCCAACCAAGCTACTAAGGCAATCAAGCATTTGAAGGAATAAATACCAGGTACCCATTTTCATCAGGGTCGAGTGCAGCAGCGGGGATGAAGTGCTTGCTGAAGAAAATAACTGCCGACCCTCTAGTTGAAAGCCATGAGTTAGAACGACTACATCATGACACTTCCACTTGAAAAACATAGAAAAACAACCTAAAACAGTCATGTTGCTAAATAAATTGTGAAAGAGAAAGTCTAATCAACCACAAAATGAATTTGTCTGGAAAAGTGTCAAGTTGCACAATCAGATCATATGACATTCATAAGCCAAATTTTGTAGAAAGTCAAACTAGAAATTGCGCGCTCGGCGAGTTGCGCAGCCGAGCACATGTATCCCCCGAACCAACAGCATTGCACTGTTGTGGGTTTTATTACTGTCAACTGAACCAGGTTGGTGGTGTATGTTGTTGTACCACTATTTCTTTACATCATGGTTACCATAGCGACCAGGTCTCCGCCCCACACCAAAATCAATAGGCTTCATCCACCTTCATACCAAACTTGAAAATGATTGGACAAGAACTCGGACCTGTAGATCGTTCACAAGTTAATATTAACTAATTCTATTTAATCATGGTTACCATGGCAACCAGGACTCCACCCCACACCGAAATCAATAGGGTTCATCCTCCATCCACCAGACACCTTCACACCAAATTAAAAAAAAAATCGGACAAGAACTCGGACCTGTAGAGCGTTCACAAGGTAATATTAACTATTTCTATTAAATCATGGTTACCATGGCAACCAGGACTCCGACCCACACCAAAATCGATAGGGTTCATCCTCTATCTACCAGACACCTTCACACCAAATTCGAAAAAAATCGAACAAGTACTCGGGACTGTAGAGCGTTCACAAGGTAATATTAATTATTTCTATTAAATCATGGTTACCATGGCAACGAGGACTCCGCCCCACACCAAAATCAATAGGCTTCATCCTCTATCCACCAGACACCTTCACACTAAATTTGAAAATGATCGGACAATAACTCGGACCTGTAGAGCGTTCACAAGCAAATCTCTGCGGCGTACGCGGCGGTGGCGGCGCGACGAGGCTAAATCCATCGTATCCTCCGAACCACTGTTCGGGGGTCGGGGGATACAATAATGAGGGATTCAGAGAATACAGTTTTTCTCACCTATATTTTGCCGAATGACTTCTTCTAATCATGAGGAAGATGAAGAGCCCTGCCTCTAAGTTCAGCAGAAGAGACGCTATTTTATCAAGCATCGTGACAAAACCCTGAAAAGAAATTGAAAATAAGAAATCAGTTATGAACTAGAAATTGCGCGCTCGGGGAGTTGCACAGCCGAGCACATGTATCACCCGAACCAAAATCAAAAGGCTTCGCCCTTTCTCTATAAGACACCTTCAGACCAAACTTGAAAATAATCGGACAAGAACTCGGACCTGTAGAGGTTCACAAGGTAATATTAACTATTTCTATTAAAGCCCATGTATAGTTTTGGTAAAGATTAAAGAAATGTGAATTTTGGGGATATATACCATGACATATAGTTTCTATACACATTTCAAGATCATAGCATATTTTTCTATGAGCGAATTCTTTTGAAAATTTGAAGCTGACCGTTAAATCGTATTTAGCGCCCTCTCTTGGTTATAACAATATTTTGCTTCTTATCGGGCATATAGAAAATTATTTCCAAGATTTTATTAAAGCATGCTAAAAAGGAATACATAAAGAATAAATTCTGAAATTTTTATCCAATTCTGTTCATGAGAAGCTGTCCTTTATCAAGAAAGAAAATACTGAATTCGCGTCGGGGGCTACGACGCTAAAATATTTTCCACACTTTAGGTTATAACTTTTCCAAAACTTGTTAATTTTTCGTACAATCTTTTGTACAACATGTTCATGATATCATGTTTCTTTTTAAGTAGATTTGAAGACAAAATTTGGCGATAAAAATATTCGCTTTTACCAAAACTATACTTGGGCTTTAAATCATGGTTAACACGGCAACCAGGACTACGCCCCACACCAAAATCAATAGGTTTCATCCTCTATCCTTCAGACATATTCACACAAAATTTGAAAAATGGTTGAACAAGAACTCGGACCTGTAGAGCGTTCACAGAGAAATCTCTGCGGTGAACGCGGCGCGATGAGGCCAAATCCATAGTATCCTCCTAACCACTGTTCGGGGGATACAATTAGTTATGAAATAAGGAGATACTATTTCATCAAGCATTGTGACAAAACCCTTTATTATAGAAATATATTATAATGAATCAGATATTAATTAATCCATTAATAGAACTGGGTAGCCCTGGCACAACATATGTGGGAATTACAGAATTCAGGGGGTCAATAGGTTAAAAGGTTTTATTTCATCAAGCATTGTGACAAAACACTTGAAGAAAGAAATTAAATATTAGAACTCGTTATGGATTAAACATTGACTTCTGAAATATAGCCCCTGAACAAAGTCTATGGGAATTACAGAATTTAGTAGTAAACCAGTTAAAAAGATGCTAATATACTAAGCATTGTTAGAAAACCCTGGAGGAAAAAATTAAAACAAAACAAGATGAATAATTAGTTATGAACAATTATTCTTATGTAATCAGAAATGGCAAACCCACAACTCTTCCAGGGGAGAAATGGAAATGAAAGATTTGATACCATTTGGAAGAGGTCTAAATTATATTTGAAATGAAACAATATTTTAATATGTTTAGGCAGAGATCAGGTTGAACTTTTCAATTATTCAAATAGCCAGAAATCGTTCAAGCGGGGTTCTTAGTTCCAAGCATGTTTTGTTCGCAAGAAATATAACTAACTGATGTGCAACAATACTCCTTGGAGGTCTTATGCACACTTCAGGAAGAAGAAGAATACTGAGCTACTATTTACCTTTGGATCTAACATTGCAACAGCAAACACTAAACCAAACACCAGGAGACTCAGTAGGGGTCTGCATATCCTGAGGAAAAGAGAAAAAAAGAATACTCCAACTTCAAGGTTCGATTCCAGCTACTGCAAAAGGTTTTCACAAATCAATATCATACTGTTCGTATGAAAAGTTTGGGGCCACAATCTAATTTTTATTCATACAAGAAACAAGGTTTCTGGAAGTAACGAAACTAAACCGTCAAGTTATTTTACTTGTACATGTATAATGTGTCTTGCTCCACTACGCCCCTTGAAAAATGAGACCTCAGTGTCTTGACACAACTAAAATGCGGTCCCTAACAAAAGTGGTGTAGGTGGGCATTAGTGTAGGGGGAAATAAAAAATCTTATACAAATCTTTATTGAAGCTAAAGGAAGTTTTGTTATTAGTAATCACAAATGTATTACAATTTGGTTCTCTCACATCATTTGTCTATAAATAGACTGTGGGATGACCCCTGAAATTCTTACTTCTTGTGAGACATCCATAAGGTCACCCCATTTTTACTTGAAAATATTGATAAAATTATAAAAACTAAGAAAATTCATCCATTTTATGAAAAATTTTGCTCCTAAGGTCAGAAATAATATTTTTAGGCAGTTATTATACAGTACATGTTAGTGACCTGCTGTACACTGTTCATGTAGTGAGCCCTGTGTGTGATTGTGTATGCCCGTGTGTGCCTGTGTGGTTTATATGCTGTGTATGACCTCTGTCACTAATATTTGCAGCAAACTCAGTGTATTATTGCACACAGTGCAGACCTACACTAGCAGACTACATCAGCATGGGGGCAAAATGGAGGCTCAGGACGACTCATCGGAATGTTTTGACCTGAAAAAGCCTATAGATTGCTGCTTACACTTTTCGAAGGAAGAGAAGGGAAAGGTGGTTGCTTTTAAAGAGACAAGCTGGGCAAAGTTTAAAAGTTATTGTTTTCGATGGAGAAGTTTCAAAGACACTTTGGAGAGAACTTGCAGAGAAATGTGCGAAGCAGTTTGATCTGCATGTAAATACACCTGTTGTAAACAATGCAGGCTATCAGTATCAAGTATCATCGTGGATGCTACAGTAGTAGTACCAGAAATTTTGTAATGCTGGGATACTTCAAAAGACAGAGAAAAGGAAGCATGATG
>BQKZ01005370.1:0-45486 GCA_036244855.1 Temnopleurus reevesii | reverse complement strand
CACAGTAAACCAGTCGCAGTTAATAGCAGTCAGTACACAATCTATGAAGATATACTTCAACAGCTACAGGTATGTATAGAGAACGGTATAGATGATGTAAACATGTTTGACAAGAAAAAAAACCCTGAAAGAATGATTATTTAAACAAATGTCTAGGACACACTGATAAATTCATTGTGAAGGAAGCGTCCAAATAAATTAAAATGAACACATGATTCCATAAATATTTTACTCCTATTCTGGCAATGGTATGGTTCCTGGTAAATAAGTCATGTTCTTGGAGACTACTACTGTCGATAGGCGAGTTGGATATGGGAAATCGTCATATCTTTCAATTGTATTTTTTTTTAGACTTGAATGAATTAAATCAATCAATCATTCGATATACATATACTTTAATTCATTGGCAAATGAAAGATTTTGGATGAATAATTATGTTAAATACTACCTCAGTGATTTGGTCAAAGAGTTATTGTCCTGAATGGTAATTTATCATAGTTTCGTTTATGTTTTGAATGATAATGAAATATACCCTTCCATTGTCATCTCCGCAGATTCCGGTACGACCACGTCAAGCTTGCGTCAATAGTCTCCGTGACGTTGGAGAAGACGAGACGCAATTCACAATCAACATGTTTTGCGCCGGTTACAACCGGAAACCGCTGGATACGTGTTTCGGTGACTCCGGCGGGCCATTGATGCGCCACATATTCCATTCGGTAGTTGGCCAGGATGGGATCCAACGAATGCAGAAGAGATGGGTTCAAGTGGGCATTGTGAGCGCGGGAAAAGGCTGCGCAGTAGAGGGACAATTTGCATTTTATACGCATGTACCGCGACTTGTAAACTGGGTGTATTCGGTGATTAGGTCGAACTTAACTCACACGGGGACTGAGATCATTCAATTATAAGGATGGACTCTTATGGACTTGGATAATAATCTGAACACTATAATGTCTACGGGTAAATGTAGTGAAATGCTGGACAGTTGTCGTGCCCCATCTGTTATTACGTCGTAATGGATGTTCTATGGACTTTTGGGACACAACCGTTAACCTGATAGGAAATGTGTCCTGTTGTGCCCCGAACAACTTTGTCCGTAACCCTTAAAATGTTGACTGACGTTGGGTTGAAATGCCGGTTGTGACATCAGGATACCCATGATCAGTCCTGCGACTATGTAATGTGCAACTCCTCGCCATGCGCAATGATGACGAACCGAACAAAGTGTTGGGTGGGGTGACGATCGATAGGATCCTTCTTCCAAAAAGGACCATCAGCGCGATCAGCTCAGTTCACCGATGTGTGATCTATATGATGGCAGGCCCTGGGTTTGGAAGTCATGTGACCTATATGATTGATGATCCAGCGGAGTTTTCTTGATTTTTTTTCTTGATTGAAGCAAAATGCTACTCAGTTGTTTGTCGAATGAGACCGCATAGGCCAGTACAAATCATATACGATTTGCAGAATACACACGACATCCATTTATTACAGGAACCATACAAACAATGAACCAGAAGCAAGGCCTTTGGATTGTACCAAAGACCTGCAATCATTTGTGGAAGTCTAGTGTGTATGGATTAACTTGGACTAGTTGTGTGGTTCTCCACCATATACTGCCTGCGACTGGAACGTTCCGTCAAAGCTGTCCGGCAGACCAAACTGACGTTGGATGAAACGAACTGTCACACCAAACAGGCCATACAAAGCCATCATTTTAAGGTTCTTGTGTTTTATTTTCAAAAGGAGAACCGAAAAGTATTGTATGTTTTTGTCAAAAAATGTTGTATCAACATGATATATTAAATGAACTGCATCGTTCTCTGAGGGAAAATGTTGAACTTAAAGTTATTTGAATGTTGTGAATATTATATATTTACAAAGTATTGTTTTATATTTGTTATTTATGAATTTTAACAAACGAAAAAAAAATATGTACCAATGATAGCTAGACGATTTAGTAATGACAATGCTCTTGTATATAACTAAAGTTGTACAAATCTTCAAATATTCTTTTAACTGGTTGTAATTCCACAATTTTAAGAATAAATATTTAAAGCATTTTGATGAAAATTGGTATAGAAATTGTGTTCCCCTGTCATTCACATGCTTCACACTCATTTCGTCATTATGGTCAAATGAATCCACAATCAACATCATTATATGAATCTAGTAAATCGTAGAAATTCATTAATCGTTCCCAATTAAAGAAACATAAAATATATACAAAATGTCTTTAAAACAGAGATTATAACAAATACTTATCACATGTCAGGTTTCTTCATTTGTTCTTATATACGTTTATGTATTGAAATCAGTTTACCTCAAATTTTGAAAATATATTTGTTGTGTGTTCATCAGGCCCCGTGTTTTAGCACCTGTATATGCCTAAATTATATAGGATGGATTGCTAGCTCCACGATTCGTCATGCATTAGCGTAAATATCCAGCACCTGCCAAGAGCGAATTGAATTTATTTTATGGCCACTATGAGCAGGGGATACTCTTGCCTAAAGCTTAGTTGATTTGTACGGCGATTGGCATACTCATATGTTGTCATAAGCCAATTGTGTGTCCTGAATTTCTGCCCATAATGGCAATGAAATACATTTTCCAAAGCTCCGTTATGAATAAGAGCCTTTGCAAACACATGGTGGTAAGGGAGGTATTGCTATTCTGTGTTTGAGTCTCTTTTTGAAAATTTCATTCCATGATATCACGAATAACCTCGTATCATATCGCCTATCCCGCCCGATGGTGATTTGGAGGAATTAATATGTTTGTTGCCATATATTGTAGATTTAATGCTTTGAGATAACGTTCAAAATTTTACCTCATCTGCAGAATGCATGTTTGACGCAATGTGCATTTAATTGTAAATATTATGCATTTTGAAAAATCATCTTTTATTGGCCCATGCGTGCTTCATGATTAGGCTTTTGTGTGTGCTTGTAAAATGGATTTGAAATACAAAGGTTATGCTCATGTCCCCTTTCATTTTTCGACATGTGTTTTTAGAATAATATTTAACCACATTGTATTACACACTGGACTCCACCTTTACCCTATAGTGATCAACACTTGAAGGTGTTGTGGCAAAGAATTTTTTGTGATAAGGAATTGTTCTCATTCAATGTTTGACCACCCTATCACGTTTTTATGTCACCATACTGTATTAAGGTACCGTATTTCGTGTTTCAGCAGCGTTTCTGTAGCCTGTAATTTACCCCCCCCCCCAATTCGGTTTTCGGATTCAATCAGTAAAATGGACATGGATGTAGAACCCTTTGCACAAACCTACAATTTGATGGCCATGGCAAACCCCCAGTCGTAGAAGTTACAATTATTCCCCTTTGTCAAACGCAACATCTTAATCATACAGAGTGCTAAACTAAATCCACCTTCTTTTCCTCGCATAATTTTGGCAATGTGGGATAACCAAAATGCGGGATAACAACTAGGAAGAAAGACGAAGTGGGCTGTTTTTATAAAATCTCATAAGGCTGTTATTTTTTGTGCGTGTTCCTAAGACTTATGACATGTTGCAAGAAAACTGAGGTGAACAGCATGCAGCGACTGATCAAATCGGCCAATGGACATCACCACTAACAAAAAAAAAATCACATCCAAAATTATTCCGCATGGTGGTAAATTGCAAACTTTTTTTTCTTATCAATTCAATTCAGTCAATGTGCGTCGACCCTTACTTTGTTTTGACCTGCTCTTTGACGAAACTGAATTGTATTTGTATTTATTTATATTATCTTCGTAATGAGTACATGATGGTTCGATTGTATCGTCTTAATAACATAATTTCATCAAAATACAGTCGACTCGATAGATTGTACCAAATGAGTCTGCCGTTGGGTTGTCATGTAATGTAAAATAAACATGAAAAACACCAAGTGTTCTCACGTGCTTTCTGCGATATCACATTTGTAGGATGTATTGGTGTGTCGATGAGAGAGAAGTAGCGCCATTTATGACGATGTTGATTCTTAATGCTGATGACGATGATGACGACACCGAATATAATGATAATGATGATGATGATGATGATGATGATTATGATGATGATGATGATGATGATGATGTTGTTGTTGATGATGATGATGTTGTTGATGATGATGATGTTGATGAAGTATTATAATAGAAAGATGATGATAATGATGATAGTAATTATGATGATAATGATGAGGATGATGATGATGGTCATGATGATGATGACAATAATGATGATTTTATTGATGATGTTGATGATGATGATGATGATAGTGATGATGGTGATGATGATGATGATGATGATGTTGCTGAAGAATTATAATGGAAAGATGATGATAATGATGATAGTAATGATGATGGTGTTGATGATAATGATGATGATGATGACGATGATGATGATTTCATTGATGATGTTGATAATGATGATAATAGTGATGGTGATGATGATGATGATGATGATGATGATGTTGATGAAGAATTATAATGGAAAGATGATGATAAAGATGATAGTAATGATGATGGTGTTGATGATAATGATGATGATGATGACGATGATGATGATTTCATTGATGATGTTGATAATGATGATAATAGTGATGGTGATGATGATGATGATGATGATGATGATGTTGATGAAGAATTATAATGGAAAGATGATGATAAAGATGATAGTAATGATGATGGTGTTGATGATAATGATGATGATGATGACGATGATGATGATTTTATTGACGATGTTGATAGTGATGATGATAGTGATGATTGTGGTGATGATGATGATGATAATGAGGATGATGAGGATGATGATGATGATGATGATGATGATGATGATGACAATGATGATGATAGTGGTGGTGGTGATGATGATGATAATGATGATGATGATGATGATGATTAATATGTTGCTTGTGATGATGATGAAGAGGACATAGATGATAATACTGATGATGATGATGCAGAAGATGATTGTGCTAATGACAATAATGCTAATGTTGGTAATAACGGCAAAAGAACATAGATGATGACAAGACAACGTTATAGATAAAAACACTCTAAAACCAACTAATTCAGTATATTAAAAATGCATTTGAAGTATATTTGCATAAATCGGTTATCATACCACCACCCAGCACCCGTTCTCTAACGATTCAATGTACACAGCCTTCAATCAAACAATAAATATTTTACACATTGACCAGTCAGGGCTATTATCGTTTTACCGAGATCTCGGTTTCTTTTCGAGAGATGGCGCTATTTCAACTGGCACATTGCCTGTGTTTTGCAAAACTCACAGTGGCAAATTTTCTTACTTTAGTATTTCGAATGAATATCAATTTTCCACCTTGTATCAAAGTAGGACAATTCGCCACCTTGTAGGTTTTAAATGTGTTGTTCATTATGTGGGCATCTCTCCTTTCACTTCACACGGGCGATCTGGCCAGCTTAACAGCGCCCTCTCTCGGTTCTTCGCAATCGTCTCGGAAAACGAGATTTCGGTAAAAACGAGTATACTCCTGACTTTTGACATCATCATAGCACAATCCATTACATATTTAATTAGCATTGCCTTTCAGACACAAAAAAAATCTGGTGCTATCACGTTTAAATCAAATCTAATGATATAGCAAAGGAGGAACAAATTGTAGTCTACTTCAGGTTAAAACAAATTGCTCACACACATTTAGTCGCTGCAGAAATCTCGATTTTAGTGGAAGGGGACACAATATTGGCCCTTTAGAGTCCTAACTTTGAATATTAATGTTAGCAAGAACGCAAGCCAATTGCAAATCAGATTTGTAATCTTAAACCAATCTCTGAAAAGAAAATTTCGCAAAATCACAAATCAACAAGGATCATTGGATAGCAATTCATATTTAAATCTTACTTATTCAGTAAAAAAAAATAATCATCATCACTTCTAATTCAGTGAAATCCATGAATACTGATAAAGATGGACAAAGTAATTATGATTTTGTGCAAGTATTTGTAGTACAAATCATACGAACACGAGATCGCGATAATCCATGTTAGTTAAGTAAAATTCTCAGAAACTAAACTCTATCTAATATACAAATACATCTAAACGTTTATTTCGGGTCACCACAGATTAAAGTCTGCCAATAACTAGACAAAAACATACACAATAATCTACATTATGTTTTGCTGTTAAAACGTATTCATTTATATATTATAGCACTTAGTAGCACAAATCTTATCAAAATGATCATATTTTAAGCTATGCATCTGTTGATAATTTTTACTCTCTTCTCCTTTGCAAACTATGCAAAAGGATTTATATTGAATTAAATTAGTAATATTTTACTATATGATTATGTCGCAATAGCAACAATTACCAGACGTCAAATGTACTACATCTGCTAAGAACATCAAAAAGTATTTCTGGACATATAAATAATGTTACTTCTACAATGTTCCATCATTAACCTCGAATGCCCATTACGAACTATATATTTTTTTATATCATGAAACTCAGAGAAAAGGATGTACTGAGGCAAAACAAAGTCTGTCTAACTGGCCCATTGTTTCCTATGATATGAAGTAATTTGAGTTGTATACAGCTCCGAGGCAACTATTTTTTTAAACGTTTAGCATCTGCGTCAAATATGGACAAGTTTAGTGGATAAATTTAAATTCCGAATGAGCTAGAACTCGGTCACAAACACGAGAGGTTGGTCTTTTTTTTAATCTCTAATCGGTAACTGAACAGTCACCCATCGGCGACCAACCAATCGTTCAATCCTGTTTTTGGAGGTAAGTGCCCGGGGACCTAGCATACTTTGATCAGCTTGGAAAAATGGTCCGGTACCAGTGATATTGTATTCCGCACAAGAGCAATGGTCAAAAATTTAGAAGAAAAAAAAACAGTCTACTCGGCTACCGAACCGTGTGGGGTTTTTTTTGCCAAAATGTCAACGGTGCTTGGCCACTTTTTATCGCTGATCAAAATATGAGGCGGTTGCCGCCAAGGCACCAATATAATCCTGCTTTCAATTTTGGTCCGTTTTGTTGACAAAAATCAAGGGCACAAAACGGATTGTTGTAGAAACGTTGATGATTGGTTAGCGATGAGTAACTAGGCGATGACCAATGGGCGATTCCAAAATGGACCATCATCTAAATAAAAACTTATCGGTCGACCCCCTTCCGTATTTGTGACCATAATAGGGACCTTTAGCATGTACAAGACGGTAGTGCCGATCACAACGTTAGCTCAAAGGTCCATTCAAGAAGTAGTGTTGTGTTGGTGCACCCTTCTGGAACGGACCTTAGAGCTAACGTTGTGATCAGCCATACCGTCTTGTACATGCTAAAGGTCCCTATTCTCTACAGGCTGCTGAAAAGTCGCTGGTCAATGTTTTAATTCCATCAGCGAACGACCAGGCTAACCGAACGATGCCTTAAAAGTAGCGATGCCCGAGCAGCTTGCTGTCCAGGCATTGTAAAAAATCTCACCACTCGGCCGCGCTGTACAGTACAGGCCGTTTTCTTCATATTTAACCACATCTTGCATATCCAAAGTATACAGAGCATGAATAAAATTGCTTGATGATTCTGCGCAGAGATTCGTAGAATACAAGCTTGGATAATGCTAGAAATGGCATTTCACACAAATTCAGCATTTGCCAACCGTTTCCCCTGATTAGTTTTGCACCTATTCGAATAGTAGCACCTTTGGTCTTCACTATAAACAGGCGGGTTCATTTGATTATAACCTTACAGCAGTAATTCACCACGGCGCGTAGTAAAATTCGAAACTCTCGGATGACTTTCCCCAGATTAGGGGGGAGAAAATAACTCAAATGAGTCATGATAGCACAAGTTTGATACGAGGAGCTCCACTTATCTGACACTCTTTTATGCTTTGATCACATCTAATCAATGTGGGTGTTTGCTGAGTACAGTTGATGGATGATAAGTAATTTTTCCAGAAGTGATATATGACAATAAATTAAGCACACTCATTTCACAGACAGTTCCATCTGCCATTGAAAAAAGGTTCAACAAATCTCGTAAAACCTCCATACAAACTATTGTCTTGTTTTAAGACATCACAAACAGTTTATCACGCTTTACACAGCGGTCAGCTCACACTCCAAAGTACAACTCAGCTTGATAAAATCAATGCACTTTCCGTAGATTAACGGCAAAAGATTTGCATAGGGTAACGAAGCAGAAGTTCATACGAGAATATTCAGGAATCCTTTTCAGTTCCGCATTCGGAGCCTCCTCTTTGCTTATCTAAGTCCTTTGTTACGCCTACGACATGAACCTGTATTGAGTGAAATGAGAGAGAGAGAGATGTAAACAATATAAGATAAATATACTTTCAAAAGCCAAAACTACTGTGTGTGATTTTAGTCTGTTATATAGCAGAATTAAATTTAGTATATTGTGGCGTACTTTTTTCCCCCAAAGGTCACATAAAATTACCATTCATTTAGGTATATCCTTTTTTTAATTCTAATTAACAATATAAGTGGATGTTGCAAAGTAATTATCGATTTTTAGTACAAAAAAGCGCGTGATAAATCTAAATTAAAAATCATAAGCTACTTACAATCTGCTAGTCTCTCTTCAAGCATGGATATTTGCTCACTGAGCGATTCGACTCGCTGCATCTGTGCTATATACTGGTCATTTAGAACTGGTTGCAAGGCTGTGATGGCCTGCGGTTGTCTGGGAGGGGTGACTATGGGCGGCGGCTGTGGATGTGCTGCTTCCTGGATCGATGCATTTTGCCGCAGTTCGGCTACATCCTAGAGAGCAATATCAAATGAAACAATCGATTTGATAATTTTGCTCACTTTGTTTTAACATAATAAAAAGTTGACAATAGAAAAATGTTTATTAATTGATTTATATCCAAGTAAATTACAAGACGAGAGCCTTTCATTTATAGATGGAAATATGAATATACCCAAATGGGCAGTGAAATCAACACAAAAAGAATGGGAGAAACATTTTGACAAGTTGAGATATTTGCAAAGTTGAAATAATTTTAGATAGTTTCAGATGAATGTGGAGATTTAATGTGTAGATGAGTGACGAAATTATGACAATCAGAAATGGTTGATGAGCCTAAGACAAGTTGTGTGACGAGAGTATGATAATTATAGATAGGCGATGCGATAGAAAATAGATAAAATGGACGATGACATTGAAACAAGCTGACATAGATAACGAGGTTGACAACATTTCGAATGGATGACGAGAGTACGTGTGGTTGGGATGGGTGACGAAGTTAAGACAAGTTGAGAGAGTGACAATATTAAAACACGTTGAAATGGGTGATAAGATTAAGACGAGTTGAAATGGATGACGAGGTTGACAAAAGCTCGAATTGGTGATGAGATTAAGGCAAGTTGGAGTGGATGACGAGATTAACACAAGTTGAGATGGGTGACAAGATTAAGACAACTTGAGATGGATGACGAGATTAAGGCAAGTTGGAATGGATGACGAGATTAAGAGAAGTTGAGATGGGTGACGAGATTAAGACAGGTTGAGATGGGTGATGAGGTTCAGAAAAGTTGGGACGGGTGACGAGATTAAGACAAGTTGAAATGGATGATGGGATTAAGACAAGTTGGGATGGGTGACGAGATTAAGACAAGTTTAGGTGGGTGATGGGATTAAGACAAGTTTAAATTAAGACAAGTTGAAATGGGTGACGGGATTCAGACAGGTTGAGATGGGTGATGGGATTAAGACAAGTCGGGATGGGTGACTAGATTAAGACAAGTTAATATGGGAGACAATATTACGACAAGCTAGGATGGGTGACAAGATTAAGAAAAGTTGAGATGGGTGACGAGATTAAGACAAGTTAGGAGGGTGACGAGATTAAGACAAGTTGAGATGGGTGACGAGATTAAGACAAGTTGGGAGGGTGACGAGATTAAGAGAAGTTGGGATGGGTGACGAGATTAAGACAAGTTGAGATGGATGACGAGATTAAGAAAAGTTGGGAGGGTGATGGGATTAAGAGAAGTTGGGATGGGTGACGAGATTAAGACAAGTTGAGATGGTTGACGAGATTAAGACAAATTGAGATGGATGACGAAATTAAAACAGGTTTAGATGGGTGATGAGATTATGACAAGTTGAGATAGTTGACTAGATTAAGACATGTTTAGAGGATGATGAGATTAAGACAAATTTAGAGGATGACGAGATTAAGACAAGGTGAGAGGGTGACGAGATTAAGACAAGATGAGATGGGTGACGAGATTCAGAAACATTTAGAGGGTGACACAATTAATACAAGTTGAGATGGGTGACGAGATTAAGACAAGTTGAGATGGGTGATGGGATTAAGACAAGTTGAGGTGGGTGACGAGATTAAGACAAGTTGAAATGGGTGACGATATTAAGACAAGTTGAAATTGCTGACGAGATTAAAACAAGTTGAGATGGGTGATGGGATTAAGACAAGTTGAGATGGGTGACGAAACTAAGACAAGTTGAGATGGGTGACGAGATTAAGACAAGTTGAGATGGGTGATGGGATTAAGACAAGTTGAGATGTGTGACAAGATTAAGATAACCTGGGATGGGTGACGAGATTAAGGAAAGTTGAGATGGATGACGAGATTAAGACAAGTTAAGATGGGAGACGAGATTAAGACAAGTTGGTATGGGTGACGAGATTAAGACAAGTTGGGATGGGTGACGAGATTAAGACAGGTTTAGATGGATGACGAGATTAAAACAGGTTTAGATGTGTGATGAGATTACGACAAGTTGAGATGGTTGACGAGATTAAGACAAGTTTATAGGATGACGAGATTAAGACAAATTTACAGGATGACGAGATTAAGACAAGATGAGATGGGTGACGAGATTAAGACGAAATTAGAGGATGACGTGATTAAGACAAGTTGAGAAGGAAAACATATTGAAGTAGAGATTAGTGTCGAAATCAAGGGAAGTTGCAATAGTTTTTTAATAATCTCCCGAAGACGCCAAAGCAATTTCACCTTGTAGACGGACAGGGTGTATTTAATCTCAATTTAAAATCAAATTAGATGTCTCCCTCTATTGACCATTCAAAATTCGTTCTGTTTCGGAAGCAATAAATACCTGTATTCAATAAAACTGTCATTAGTGATTATTTCATTGAATGATTAATTATCAAAATTATATGACATTACTGGTTTGTGCCAATCTACTGAGAATGCAGTCACTTACCCTTTCTAATAAAGATACTCGTGCCAGGAGAAACTGGAACTCTGGGGTGCAGGTCACACACACTGAAAGAGAAATGAGAAGTTATTGAATAAATGAATTTCAAATAATCTTTTATAATGAATGAAATCGTTTTTAAAATGAAATAGTGTCACTCTTTCTGATAAAAAACATCATTCTAATATAATTCAATTTACCGACATCGGTTCGCTGCATCTAAGATATTCTAATGTACATTTAAACTTATCTGTGGGCAGATTGTGCATGAAAACAGAACATGTTATGTATGTAAAGGCTAAATTCACATCTTTGCGCTTGTAGCCTCCGTCGGACAGGCGTTATTTTGTAAAGCTCCCTGCGTGCACACATATACGGATCCGACGTGGATCAGATGACGGCCTGACGTTCGGTTTATGGATCTCTGAACACGGTCAATAAACATTGCTGACTTGTGAATCTTTCTTATTTTTAAGCTTCTTTCAAATGTATAGATTGTATATTTAATGTTGATATTCAATTCTTCACTGTATTCATTTCCAGTCGTGTGGGTGTTGTAAATTATATTAATTTAAGAGTTTCTTTATGTATTTATTTATTTATTTATTTATTCATTTATCCACTTATCTATCTATTTATTACTATCTACTTATTCATTTATTAATTCATAAATCTATTTACTTACTTTCTATTTGGTCATATCTTCATACAGTGTAACCCTTGCAATGCTAAATCTGATCTATCAAGGCACCTATTATTGCAATGTTACTGTTTCTAAATGAAAATAATATTCTGTCCGAATTTGAATTAATTCGTCTTTGTAAACGGGATATGCCGACCCTATTCACACTACTCACCTGTGCATGTTTTTCCATCTTCCCCTAATGTGAACCCGGGATGGCATTTACAGGTATAGCCTCCATTCCTGTTCTCACAACCTTGCTGGCATCCATGTGATGGACCATCGCATTCATTTATATCTGTTCGAAGACAAAATTCAATCAGAATTCAATTTCTCACATCAACTATAATAAGGTTCAAATATCTGTGTATTCACATGCTTTATGTGAAAGGCATCAAATATACATACGGGACGGGACTATTGTTCTTGACCATTGTGATTGCCGGTAGCGCCCTACCGCCTGAAATCGTATTAGAGATGGTTACTAACTTGTGACACTTCGTAAGTCTAGAAATCATTCAGAGTCACTCTTTGAAGGTTCCAAACTTTCGTGGATCACCAGAGATTGATTGACAAGCAATATGGTAATACACTGAATGTTCCGCAGAGTGTGAATGTTGGAAGGGCCACCATACTATACTAAGTATTAGTTCAATCTACTTGTAACGACAGGATAAAAGTCTATACCTCTGAAAAGTAAAATGTTGTTGCTTTGTTTTCCCCTGGTAATTACAGTGTGAGGCTATCAACATTTTGTTTAATCTAGCATACTCTTTACAGATATATAAATAATCTACTTACCAATTTCACAGTACTGTCCAGTCCATCCTGCTGGGCATGCGCAGCTGTTCGGTCTCATGCACCTGCCGCCATTTTGACATTCTCGAGAACATATTGCTGAAAAAAATGAAATGAAAAATGAAAAAAAAAATTAGAATTTGACACATATATACACTGTGAATTATTTTTAACGATTTGTAATATTTATCAAGAGCTTTTATGATCTTTTTAATTTTGTGCGACAAAAAGACCGTCATGTAGCCGAAAAAGAAAGTTATCATTATCATTTCTCTATATCATTTAGAAATAGTTGTCAATTTTGATGTTGAAATATTTGAGCAACTAACGAGCCCATTCACGAACCCCCTCACACAAATTTTTAGTGATGGAATCAAGCTAGAGAAGCTCCAATTTTACTGTCAGTTGTGAAATTTTTAAGCAAATTATGGCAGTCCAAAACCTGACAGCGAGCGATGAATTTGAAATTATTCCGAGGTTATAGATGTCTCAAACGGGAACTGCTGATTTATAAAGTTTAATCTTTATGTTACCACAAAAATTTAACCTTGCATCACAAAGAATGTCAATACCACTGGCAAGGTAAAGTGGCTCCCAAAACACCTCAAACAGGAACACGTGAATTTAATGATTTATATGGGAGTGAGCGAGGCATTTTCTACAGTCCCATGTAGAGCAATCGACGTCATGGCCAATCGAGCAATCAATTGCCTTGAACGTGTCGAAACGATTTATTCCAAGAGACATAAGCATGATAAGATATGATATATTTTTACAAGGCCACTTCTAGAGAAGGTCGATTTTATGGACTGCGTGAATAATATTTGGTGGCGTTTTTCCCATTCGTTTGGTATCTCAATGGTTTTTGCTAGTTTCAGAATATAATGCAAACTGATTTACGAGTTATATTACTTGAAAGGAGACATGGGATACAATGCGAAGCACGTAGGTTCCAAATTACTTTAAGTTTAAGCACTTCCGTTCTGTTAATTGGCAATAAGTTATAAATGTTCTGTATCTTCGCAAATGAACTTTTAGTATTTGATGAAAAATACATAATCATAGCACATTGTGATTTCAGCTTATAACATTGTTTGTCATTATCATACGTGCTCCAGTGCAAAAGTAATTACCCATGTAATATAAGCATAGTTCAAGTATTATATGGTGTGGGTGTTTTAAATTATTCGGATGACTGATTCACAAATGTGCGATATTGGAAATGAATATGGAAAATTATAGTCCAATGTCGTTTCACGCTTTTTATTCAACCTATTTCATTACAAAATGGTCATTATCGTTAAATTGAAGTGACAAATCATGTGATAATTTGTTGTAATTACAATAACATTTATGTTCGTTGTCGCTGATCTGAGCACCGGTAGGCAACTTATCTGATGTATATCAGTAGCTCCAAAGAGGAAGAAGAGAGTGTGAAATTATGAATCACGGTTGTGTGTGGGGAAGAGGAGGTGAAGAAGGAAGATGGGGGATAAGAAAACAAGTGAGGAAGAAGAAGACGAAAGAGGAGGAGGAGGAGGGTGAGGTGCAGAAGAAGGAGAAGAAGAAGAGGAAGAAGAAGAAGTAGAAGAAGCAGAAAGAAAAAAAGAAGAAGTAAAAAGAATAGCAAAAGATAAAAATGGGGATGATGATGAGATGAAGAAGAAGAAGATGAAGAAGATGAAGAAGAAGAAGAAGAAGAAGAAGAAGAAGAAGAAGAAGAAGAAGAAGAAGAAGAAGAAGAAGAAGAAAGAAAAAAGAAGAAGTAGAAAGAATAGCAAAATATGAAAATGGGGATGAAGATGAGACAAAGAAGAAGAAGATGAAGAAGATGATGAAGAAGAAGAAAGACTAGGAAGTGGAAAATAAAGAGGAATATGAGAAAGAAGAAGTGGCGAATAGATGGCACAACCACTCGACCCGTTAGTGAGTCTAGTCTTTTCAAAGTTCCCAAGTTCAAATACAATGTTATTCTTTGCATTCCTAGGGGATGATTTTGGATTCGGTGAGCTTTTAGGATACTTATATTTACCCCCAGAGGGAAAGAGAATTTTGAGAAACAAAGACACAATTTAGCCCTAAAGTCTTCAGGGGTCGAGTTTTCAAGGCCCCTACGAACAGCACAGATACCTCTTCATATACATTGAGAACCAGACGAAGAACTTCAGACAAGCGTCTTCCTTCTTTCTTTCTATGTTCACGGAACCTCCTTCGAATTTCAAAATCACTGAACAGACGATGGCTGTATAAACGCATTATTACATTATACTTTTGAGTGACAGTATTTCCCCCATTCATGCAAAACATGAAGTGCTTCGGTAAATAAATTTCCATGTCCCCCCCCCCCATCTTTTTAAACCAATAGGATCCCACCCCAGCCCGGGAAGTGAAAAGTAGGTGAGTGGAAGAGAAATTTAAGTGGGTTAGATTCCAACGAATCTCTCCTCTCATATCCAATGATACCATGTAAGTACCAGATTTGCAAGATCTGTTTACAACGCTCTCATTTCTCTCGAACATTTTTTTTTTCGTCTGCCTCGTATCACTTTCTCCTCTCTAAGCATTTGTGAGATTTACAGGAGCTTTTCTCCGATCAGTCGCTGAGACTTCCCAGTTACAATGTTGTCACCACAAAACTTTCTCCTTTGTTGGGAGGGTTGAGAGATCACGGATATATGAGCTGAGAAACCGAGTTTGCAAACAGAGTATTATTGGCTTCAATTTACAAAGTATGCAAGTGGGACTGCTAGGATGAAGTTTCCTCCGTCGGGGAGAATTTGCGGAATAAACATTGAAGCGACTCATGTCATTATCAATTTACCTTAACTTTCTCTCTTAATCCCCTGCAATACCAATTTATTTCATTTTAATCTGCAAAATCGGGGGATTAAGATAAGATTAACTTGTAACGACTTTGAAACGATTTATATCCTTGATTGAAATGCAGCCTTTCAATATCCATTCCGAAATCACATTTTGGTTCATTATCTAGTTTTGCTACAATACAATTCCAATACAAAAGGTTATATTGTGGATATTCAAAGAAGCATAATTTGTGGGGCAATCAATTTGTCTTAAATCTGATTTAGGGGAAGCTTTACATGTTGATGCGAATAGTGAGTATGGAACACAACTTATAGCAAGGATTGGTTAGGCTATCTTTGGTTGGACATCAAGGCTATTTAAAACTTCTATGCTCTTTCCCAATTTCGTATTAAACCCCTCCATAATGTTTGTTACCGATTTGACATGTATACCGTATAATCTCTACCATAAGCACCGTTCAACAAACAAGCGCCCTCTCTGGTACAAAATGATCAAGTAAATGAATAGTGATAAGATAATCTTAACTACAATGACCTGTCTACTTTTATATATTCATGATTTGTAATTATATAGATAAAGAGTTGACCTGTAAGCCTGGATTAATAGGCGGGTTTGCTAATAGATGCAAATCTTATGCATACCCCTAACACAAAGGTTGTTCTTGACAACCCGAAAGCTTGCCCGAGGCTTGCCCGACATAGCAACAAGTAATGTATGCAAACTGAATTCCAAGTATTATAGTCTTATTGTTATCAACCGGCCGGCGGAATACCGCGTAACTACGTTAAACGCACATAAATTTGGATATGTATAGTAAACCCGCCTATTCAAATGTTGGTTCCTGATCTCATTTAGTCGTTCTATTGCCATTGATAAATTGATTTCACGAATCGCTAAATTCTTATCATCATGGACAGACACAACGATATATGACATTGTAATGTGTATATTGACATTTTGAGCAGTATGGCCCGTATTTCGATAGCGAGGTTCAACTTAACCCAGGTCTAATTCATTGTTCTTTAGACTGTTGGTTTAACTTTTGAAAAGCCCGGGTCTAAAATAACAATGAGTTAGTCCAGGGTTAAGTTAAACCTCGCTATCGGAATACGGGTCGTTAAGTGTGCAATATTGCATTGCAAGCTTCTCGCTATTACAATTTCATTCAAAGGTCCTTGTGTGTTGGTTTTTTTTTTGTCGATTCTAAAAATTACGAAAGATCGAGCCGTATCAATGGCTAGTCATCAAAAAATATTTTTACAAATCGTTTTTTTTAATAATGATGAATAGAAAGGGGGGTTATCCCCTATTTCGAGAATCATTTTATCGTGATTATATAGTCTATACTTTTAAATTTGTGTTTTGCGGCACAAGCTGTCTTCGAACAGCATAATTTGAAATCCGGAAAAGAGGAATTTAGCCCTACTTTCTTTTGTTCTGGAAAGTTTCATTCTATTCAAACGGGAATCCAGGAGGGGGCGAGCTGGCAGCAGCCCCTAAATGGGACCGCATTAACCATTGTTCTCTATGTAGATTTCATTCTTCCCTCGTCCTATTGGCGAAGGGGTGGTGGCCGACTGAAAATAAGGTTTTGGGGGATCAGACGAGCGGGGAGATCTGAATTTCGTTGCCATTGCTTGCATATATCCGCCCCAGTCATTTGCTTCACAAAAAGAAAGAAACGGAGAATGCGTCGTATTTTATCATCTATTTTATCATCTATTGATGGGCATCTGTAAACTAAAAGCTTTTACACGAGGAATGTTCATTCAACAGACAAAGGAATTGACGCTGTCATGGAATGCTGTTATTGTTTGTTTCAATAAGTGTGGGATCACCACTATTAAAGGGGATTGAAACCCCAAGAATAATTTAACTTTTTATTGGAATATAATATATTAAACATGATATAAAGCAAAGAATTGGGGGATAAATAAATATTTCCTGAGACAAAATGTTGTCTGCTAGCCAGCAATACCTGTGGTTCCCCATTTTGTTTTTCTCCAATATAAGCGTTCTTGATAGAACTATAAACTTAGAATTTGAAGAAAAATGCACTTGACATACAACTCATCATATCTATTTTTAAATATCTTAATACTGGTAAGGATTTATTTTAAAAACATCGTTGTGTTCACAATGATTATATATTCTTGGAATGTCCATGTCATTTTGCGGAGTAGAAATCAAGTTTCCGTGTTACAAAAGAAATGGAAGAGAGGAGCCTTTAGTATAAGTTGGCTATTTTAATCCATGGCCGCAACTTTCTATAGCGTTAAGCATTTGTCGGTAGACCATAACAAAAGAAAAATCTGTAGTACAGCTGGTTGGTTATTTACAGTCATGTTTTTGTGTTCTATATCCCCACGATAGCCTCAAAAACAAAACATCTATTTGTGTTCACCAGTGTGCAGACAATACATGCACACTACATGAGGCCAATTGAGGCAAATCGTGTCAAGCAAGCCCAATAAAATCCATTTCTATAGCAGAAACAGACAAAAATTCAAAATACCATATCAATTACAAACCTTATATTTTTAAAATATTCACTCTATCTTTATTTGTTTATCGTGATGTAATATTGTTTGTCATATAGATTTTTACTTGTAATTGATATTGAGATCAATGGATCAAGAACGAAATGGCTGCCCCTTGAAAAACAATGGCAGACGATACTGTACGTTAACATTTCGCGAAATTTAATATTTTCTGAAGTTCTTCATACAGACCGATAGGTAGAGACATGTTAAACGTAATGAGTAACATTCCTCCTTAATAATAAAAAAAAAAAAAGCTCCAATCACATAGTAACCCCGACTAAGCACGAATCAACACGACTCTTTGTTCTGGGGCAATTACTTATCATCTGAAAAAAGTGGCGTGTTCAATCGTGTTCGATGGGTCTCCTGTCACTGATGCATTATCATCACCAATTAATGGTATTCATTAATCCGGTCAATCAGCAGCTCTGGTATCTGAGTTCAATTGAAACTATTTCATTATGAGCTTTAATTTGTTCCAATCCTTTTTAGCATAGCAAGACGTAGGCCTATTGTACAACGATGAATGCAATCTACTCGATAGCCGTTCAATACAGTTACTCAAGGACTGAGAGGACTTATGAATATGTATTATGTTAATTTTGGGGGAAGTTTTGAGAGCTGAAATGATTAATAAACATTTTACTTTCTCTCTCCCGAGAGCGGGCGCTATGTCAATCATATCCAACAAGCATGGAAACTCCTCAATTTCACGGTGCTTATGGTCGAGATAATACGGTACGACAAACTTACGGCTCGGCAGGCAATCATGATGTCGACCTTGGGATTCCGAACCCCAGATACGATCGATCAGTCGTATAAGTTTAAAATTTCAAATTCCAAATAAAAAAACACACAATTTTCAACAAATCATCTGTGTTTTCATGAAGCAAAGGGGACAGGTAAGCAAATGGGGCTATTCCAAGAAACCGTCATGAAATACACTAATATTAAAACGTGTTCTTCTATTAGTACGTATGTAGGTAGGTCGAGTATCACAAGGACACTCTTTGAATTGTTGCTTTGTCAGTATTTCTTTCTCTTCATGCAATGCTACCCCTTAGCTACCGTCTCTTCGTGAAAATACGGACAAAATAAAATCGCTTATCAAACTAACAGTTATTTAATTTTGATTACCTTCTGTGCAACCTTTTGCATATTTATGAGCTTGTCTCCATCCAGGGCAGCATTGGTACCGTTCTGCGGCGGGGGAGGGTGGTACATATCTTCGACGGTACGCTGTGTGATACATAGTTCTAAATGTGAGAAATAGAATAAAAAAACTGACATGTATTAGCCTTTAGAATGATAATAATATACAGATGTTATATAGCGCTTATTACCTATTTGATAAAGGTCTCTAAGCGCTCTACAATTAATGCAGTATTATTACCCTGGCTTTCACAATAACAACTTGTGAGGCACTTGTGCATTTCAACATTCACCTCACCTGGGTTGAGTGCAGCACAATGTGGATAAATTTCTCACTTAAGGAAATTAACGCCATGGGTGAGACTCGAACCGCGGACCTCTGCATGAAAGACGAGAGTCATAACCACTAAATCACGACGCTTCCACAAACAAAGCTTAATATATACGTTTTGTAACGTGCCTGTATTTTGAATCTCTTTACAAACAAAATCTGCAGGTGTTTGAATTTCATGAGCCTTCTTCACAAATTGCAACGTCGGTGTCATATTATCTTTATACTCGAAGTAAATGAAGCTAGGTTGCTGATGTACTACTGTGACGATGCATTGATGTAGACTATATATATAGGTAATCAAATGCGCTCATCAGAAAATAAGTAATACCATTAGAAGAATGAATCTTATTATGACACATGACAAAAAGTACATAATCACATAAACCATGAAAACGTAAGCTATCAGAATCATTAAGTTTTACATTTATTTTCTGTGAGCCTACGTAGTCTACTAAATCATGTAAATACTGAAAAAAAAACTAGATGAATCCTCGACCGCGCGCAGTCGAAAAATATGCCTCCGCCTTTGCGCGATCAGAAATATTTGCCTGCTCAAAGAAACAAATACTGTTGACTGCATATTAACATTGTACACATTAAGTGCAAAACTTGTAGTAGAACCCAAATCATTCATAAGTTATCACAAGATATACCCATTTTCATGTATCTAATGACCCCTGTGACCTATGACCTTTAACGGACAACCCGAAAACATAATTGATTTTCACCCAATACAATGGTATATTTTTAAACGAAAATGATATGAGTTTTTGCAAGAAACGGTTTTGTTCATGTATAAAATGGCACCGGTGACCTTTGACCTCCTGACCTAAGAATTTGCATGCAACACCCTTCTTCCTATCTGCACACAAGACCAAGGTTTGAAGTTGATACAACAAACCATTCATAAGTTATCTCAAGAAATACACATTTTCATGTTTTCAATGACCTCTGTGACCTTTGACCTTTGACCTCATGGACCCCAAATCTAATCAGATCATTGTCCCTCCCATGTTCACACATGACCCAAGTACCAAGTTGATACGATTTACGGTTCTTAAAGGGGTACTATTATGAAAATACAAGTTGATCTGTATTGATGTATTATACCATTATCAATACCCTTTTCACTGAAAGAGAGTCCAAATGTGTTTCATATATTTTATAATATTTTTTCTTCATGTTTATGTTGGCTTAGTTGGGAACGCCCCTAAAAATTTCTTTCAAATGTCAATCATGTTGTGACATCACACAAGTCAAGTTTGTTCACCTTTCTAAATCATGTTTCAGAGCTGGTTCTGTAAATAACAAAAGGAAATAGGTAGATCAATGCAGGGATTTCAATTCAGGTGATTGCCCATGAAAGGGAATTAGAATGCGCAATTACCTGAATTTAAATACCTGCATTGATCCACATATTTCCTTTTGTTATTTACAGAACCAGCTCTGAAACATGATCTAGAAAGGTGAACAAACTTGACTTGTGTGATGTCACAACAGGATTGACATTGGAAAGAAATTTGTAGGGGCGTTCCCAACTAAGCCAACATAAACATGAAGAAAAAATATTATAAAATATATGAAACACATTTGGACTCTCTTTCAGTAAAAAGGGTATTGATAATGGTATAACACATCAATACAGATCAACTTGTATTTTCATAATAGTGGACCTTTAAGTTATCGCGAGAACGAAAGGAAGTGGGACGGACGGACGGACGGACGGACGGACGGACGGACAACCCGAAAACATAATGCCTCCGGCAACTACCTTCAGTGGGCGGAGGCATAAAAAGAATTACGTTTTGAACACATTATATCCCACAAGAAAAATCTTCGTAGAGTAAAATGAAAGAACATTTATCAACGATTACTAATACTATTGTCAATAAAAGCATATACAAAACTGCCATTACTGCAATGACTGTTGCTTAATAGGTAAACCGCCTGATGAGTCCATAAACAACGATAAGCATGATAGTTATGTGATTGGTTCAAAGTTATCGACAAGACTCTACAACTTCCAATGAGCATGCTTTATAGCGAAGGGTACGTATCTGGGTATATCGCCTTTTAACGACGCGTGACGCCTGCGGTTTGCAAGTTACTTGGTTTAAACGTTTTATTGATCAATTGATTCATTAAACTTGTTGGCACAAAGCGAACGTCTGGAATATGCTGTTTTCACGACCACTTGTCCAAACATTACACTATCAAAAAAAAAAGATGCTTCAAGTCTTCACATTTCTAATTAAGAGGTTATCAGTTATTGCCCATGTTCGACCTATGTATAATTACTTGGGCGTATCGCTGTTGAACCTAAGTGTATGATATGTTCTATTTCCTGGCGCGACTTCAGAAGAAGATTGTGATAATATTAATAATCATTTGATAAAACCCCCATAATCAATTATACTCACAATTTACAATATGTAAGATAAATAGATAATGAAGACCGAAAACGCTCCATCGACATTTTGCTGATCTGAACTGTATAGAAATTTGTAATGCCATGGACGTGATTTTCAACTCGATGGCACGACTTCATTCTTAAATTCTTAAATTATCCTAATATTGGGTCAAAAATAATACTGAATTCTTAGATCATGGCGTGAAGTTAAAATAGTTTGTATCTGACAAATGGCATTCAACTGTGACACGAAACTGAAGGCTGCTAAAACAATTTTAAGGGCTTCTTGACTAACGTAAAGAACAAGTTCGATTTGACCCATTATTTGTATGCAAATTTAAAACATTAGGCAAGAGTTTACCAACCCTCTGTCTGAATAACATACTGTCCACACAAATATTACCGAGTGTACGCTCGACAACGGAGCGGCTCAACGACGGGAGAATTCGTCAGATTCCTGCCTTCTTGATAACCCGTCCTTATTCCCTCCGTTGCTCTTAACTTCTGTTACACTACTCGCTCAACGGCAGTATGCAAATTGAGTGTGACGTCAGGAATCGAGCTGTCGAGGAATCCATGATTACGTGATTTGCATAATAGGCAGGTGATACGCTTGGCCGCATTTGATTGGCTACGTTCCTGAATCTAAGACGGACGTGGGATTGAGCAAAGACCGTTGTGGAATTCTGCTCTTCGCCGCTGTTGTCACTGGCAACCAGCAAAGCCGACCTAAACGGGTCGAAAATGGTATTGATCAACGATTTTGCCGTTCGTGTTGACGGTGCGTAACCTCGCTATTGATTAAAGTTCACGTGTTATGTACAATTCATGCTTGAACTTTGTTTTTTTTTTCAGAATAAGTTGGGCATACTTCAACCAATATTGTGTAAAATGTGTCAAATTTATGGTAGAGTTTTGCCTTGCCATCATAAGTTGGACATACCTTTGACAAATACCTTTGTAGACAAGATGTTGGCCCGTATGATAAGTCAATGAAATATTTTGGAGAATCTTACGTGTATCTGCTGCACAGTCTGAGTTCACCGTTGGGGGCAGCACACCGGGCGAAATAGTGTTTGAATGTTGGTTGACAGTAACTCTCGACTTGCATAACAGGCTGCTGAATCTGGTTACTCTGCTGGTCTCTACACACGTGCAGTCTATGGATGAATAAGAAAGACAAACAAAGAAGAAAGATAATGTTTATTTTTCCACCGAAAAAATGTATGCAAAATTTCACATCTTCTTTTTTCTTTCGGAATAGTCAACAAAATGTTGATTTTCCGCTTGAGTATAACATTCCTTTATCGATTCTGCATGTATTTTGAGAATATTCGTGTCGAACTCTTACTTTAGATTTTGCATTAATACATTACAAATTATTTGTAAAAAGTGAATGTGGAGTTGTTTGACATGACATCACAGATTCCGTCGATGTTGCCTATCTCGCGGATCCCATGAGCGGCAGTGATCGTCACATCCCTGTGAAAGTGAAAATTCATAACTTTTGGACGGATTGTCTGATTTTGATCAAAAGAAGAAGAAGAAAAAGAAAAGGAAGAAGTAGAAGAAGAAAAAAAGAAGAAGAAGACGAAGAAGATGATGATGAAGAAGAAGGAAAGACGGAAAGAAAGAAAAACAACTAATTCCTTGGTGGTCACGGTTAATTACCATGGTATTCTCAAAAAAAGAGAGGCCCAGGGGAGTCACAATGGGTGTAAAAGGTAACCCTCTCGCTGAGGGGCAGGAAGACCATGGAGCCAGATAAATCCACACCATAATTAACTAAACACTCCACAAAACAACTAAATAAATTGATTAAAGAAAACAACATAAGAACAAAATAAGACTACAGACACCAAATATCTTGATGATGAGGGTCAATATCATCACAATATTCTTCTAGAAAGAGAGGCCCGGGGGACCCCCAATGGGTGCAACGGATAACCCCGTCACTGACTCTCTGAGGGGCAGAAATCCCATGGCACTAGTATTATCCGAACCCTAATCCATTAGAGACTCCATGAAACAATCAAATAAATTGATTTAGAAATAGAACAACCACAGAAAAGAAGAAGACGACAATCAACAAACATCTTGATGGTCATGGTCAATATCATTCTTCCAGAAAGAGAAACCCTGAGGAGTCTCAATGGGTGCATTGGGCAACCCCCTCGCTGACTATAGCTGAGGGGCACGAAACCAATTATGGCGATTGTAGCATCCGAACCCTAATCCACTAAGCACTCCACGAAACGACCCAATAAATTGATAAAAATCAACAACAACAACAACAACATAAAAGAAGAACACGACAAATAACACAATTTGTCATGGTCACTGTCAATGACATTATGATAACTCATCTAAAAAGAGGGGTCTAGGGGTCTCGATGGGTGCAATTGGTTAACCCTCCGTTAACTCGCTAAGGGGCAGGAAAATCCTAGCGCCAGTATCATCCGAACCGCAATCCACTGATACTCCAATAAACGACTAAACAAATTGATTAGAAAACAACAACAACAAAAAAAGAAAACAATTAAGACGACAAACAACAGACTACTTCACGGCTCTGCTTCATGGTCACGGGCAATAATATTACGATAACTCATCTAAAAAGAGGGGTCCCCAATGGGGGGCATTTGGTTACCCCCTCGCTAACTCGCCAAGGGGCAGGAAAACCCTGGCGCCTGAACCATCCGCCCCATAATCAACTAAACACACCAAGAAATTGTCTCGTTACGGTGCAACATCTTGTGTCAGTGTCATGGTTGTTGATGCCCAAGTCTCACTGCAGACAAAATTTAGTTTAGACCAGTCTGGTTTAGACGGAGAAGTTACTTAATTTGACAGTTTTTACCTTATTTTCGTGACGTTTCCCCTGAAAGCAGTTTTATTTGATGACGAAACTACATGAGGGGATGACGGTTTTAGGCCTTCGAGAGCCACCCTACTGGTCAAGCATACACACTCGTCACATACGTCAGTGTACGTATAGTCTCTACCAGCAAAAATTCGAATTTTACAAGGAATATTTACAATTTATCACAAATGGTTCATGGAACCAGGGATTTTTTTGTTACTTTGCTATTCAACTTTGGTTACCCTTCTCATAAATGAATCGTTTCAACAGTTTTAACCCATGGGCGTAATCGCCTAATTTTGGTTAATCTGCTGACGGCATGTTAAGCTCCATCAATAATAAGTTTTATGCAACAGAGCTAAGCCCATTTCCCATAAGCTGGCCAGAAATGTTTACTCTTCTTAATGGGTAGATGGCAACATATTCTAACAGAACAATAGTTTGACACCCAAAGCTTGGTATGACAAAAACATTCCGACGCTACGCTTTGGGAAAGAGTTTGGGTTTGGGAAAGAGTTTAAAATGTGACTGGAGCTCTGCGATGTCTGTAAATTTTGAGGCAAGGTTTAGCGATAGAGGATGACTCATGAGTGGATTACATCTTCTAGAGTTTAGTCTCTTGACCTAGCTTTCTTGAGATGATCATGATGATATTATATCATTATTTCAAAAGGAGCTACATCTCGGTAGCACGTCGCAAACAACCAGAGAAAATATTGCTTAATTTTTTAAGGGTCAAAAATACTTTTGCACAATGCCATTTTCCCTGATCCTAGCTTCATCATCATCATCATCATCATCATCATCATCATCATCATCATCATCATCATCATCATCTTCATCATCATTATAATCATTATCTTCATCATCACCATCATCAGCATCATCATCATCATCATCATCATCATCATCATCATCATTATCATCATTATCTTCATCATCACCATCATCAGCATCATCATCATAATCATCATAATCATCATCATCATCATCATCATCATCATTTCGAAGGGAGCTTAATCATGATAGCAGGTAACAAACAACTTCAGAATTTTTTTTAAATCTTTTAAAGGGGCAAGGATACTTTTATAAAATTCTCGTTTCCTGGAGCCAAGCTTCATGAAACCTTCAGATTAAAGAGTGTATTCTGAAAATGTTTCACGCCAATTTGTTATTGCTATGGTATCTTCAATATTACTTCAATATTGTAGGTAACATGACCAACACCGATTAACAAGACTGAGCTCTCTAGTGCTGTAAACTTTCGCGATGTATTAGTCATGAATGGATTTACATCTTCTCGAAGTTTAAACTCTTGACCCAGCTTCTTGAGATGGCATATCTACCTCGTTGCTTTAACATGTTCAAGACTTGAGGGTTAAACAGAGGTTAAAGATTATTGCCTGAAAATAAGTTATAATTTTTACTGAAATTCGCATATTTGATACATATTGTACTAAACATGTCTACTCAATTATGACGAAATTATTTTGCATTATTAGTTGTTTCAAAACGGTAATTAGCATGACAAATCATATTCTATATTTCAGTGTTCATGATTCAATACGGTCAGATCATTGTTTTGATTATATTTCTGTTTTAAAAAAGACTCTATTAGTTGAGGTATTTTTCTGTCATTTACTTACATTTCCTGGAAAATGTGATTTTAAAAGTAGCAAGTCATGAATGTTACCAACATGGATTTTACAGTAAGTGGTAACGAAATCTGCAAATGCAGACTCGTGTCATAAGCCTATTGATTAATAAAAAGTTTTCTTTACATTTTTTTTTCTTTATACATTTCTCTCGATCCCCTCTCCAAATATGAGCATTCTTGTAAACAACAATTAGAATATGATCTTGAAAACAACATTTTAAAAGCAAACTGCAGAAAAGCATGTGATACCTACCCCCTTTTCGAATGATTTAAGTATAATAGCTCTCCATGTAAACATGGTAAATACAAATATCATATTGTCCTCGTAAGTCCTCGAGACATGTTAATACCTATTCACTTTCGAGAACGACTCAGGGCAAGAAAAGAAGAAAGAATTAGGAGCTATAATATCACAACTTGATGGCAATAATCCGATTTGGAGCAAGGATAACTTTATTGGGCATTTTAGCACGAATGAACCGTCTATTATTCTAATTTCGTAAAGGCGAACCACTTATCTGATTTATTTAGCCTCGACTCACGGGTATTACGGATAGGAGTGAGACGGCCATTGCACTCTTCGAATGAATATTTTTTGTTCAAGTAAATCCTTACAAATTTCAACATTCTTTCCGGACTTAGTACATAATCATGATAATTGTGCTCCTAGGAGTTGAATAGAGCAAGGCTTTCACGCTTCTTTGTAAATAATAATGAGAACATGGAGCTTAAAGCACTCACACATATTTCAAAAGCTTAGATTTCTATATTACACAGTATTAAATCTTAACTTCATCTAATTCTGTGTCTATGGACCTTTTTTTAACATAAAACCCAAATGTCTGTCGAGGCCAATTGATAGAACATGATATACCTTTATGATTAACATCAGTTTTGCAACTGAATTTTTGCCCCAACAAATATTGGGCTGGGACATAAGGAGGAGGAGGCAACATCCAAATTGGTTTCATAAAGTCGTATCCATATCTAGGATTTGATAATGGATAAACAGCAACAACAACAACAAAAACACAAACATAACAACTAATAAACGAAAAAGTAAGTATTTGGTTTTCAATGTTGTTGCCTTTGTCGAGGCGAATCCTTTAGATTTTTCAAAGGGAATCTGCTCGCAAGTTCCCCCCTGGGGTGGGGTCAATTGGCCTCTCAATCCCCTAGGTTGTACATTAAAGGAAACATGGATTATATGAATTTTACAAGTCAGACAAAAATTCCTAAATAGGAAAAGGACAATCTCTTTTGAGAGATGATACCTGTCAAGAATAGCGGCATACTTCAAGGAAAACTCACATGTAGGTCGTTCTCTTTTCATCTTTAATGGCAAAGGCCAAGCCCTCTCATCATTATCAACTCGTTTGCTCAACGATTCCACTTTGGGGAGCAATTTTCCTCTAAATACTAACAAATAAAATCCTTATATTCCTCCTTCTATGAACCCGATTCTTATATGGTGTCCTATAGTTCCTATTGAATATTCTCACAAGGCTAAACTTCTCCTTGTTGAAACATGCAGATAAATCAACAATTTGATCACAGAAATATAAATAATTTTGCTGAGTAGGGGAAACGGTATGATTAACCTTTCCGAACGGCAATACAAGTCATGTGACCCTTTGAATATTAACGAGAGTCAGGTGACCTATATAAATGTATGTCACGTGGTTTCTCGAGAGGATTTCTTGAAAACTTTTAGGAGTGAAGGCCGTATTTAAAGAAATGAATCGGCACTAATCTGAGGTCATGATGATTATGCTATTTGTGTATCAAATTCCTTCTTTTCTTCAAAAGGGGAGCCTATATATGCAATTTAATAAACCCGACAACAATCATGCTGGTAAATGATTACCATGCAGCTTTGACTCCTTTTTATGCCTGGAGTAAGACAGGAGAGCGTACAAACAAACCATAATAGTGAGCCAAACTGATTCTGATTTTGTATGTGATTTGAATATTAATAACCCGCTTGATTCCATTAAAAAGTCGTTGTTGCACCAACAAAATATGTTAATAGGTTTTAAATCGATTTCAATGTGTGTGTTTAAATATGAACAAGGATGAACTAAAACAAATGTCTATTTTTAGCCAGGTATGTCATAACATTAAGGCCATACTAGCTTCAGCACTTCATGAATTGATCATGAAGATCATAACGATCAACCGGAAATTTGACAAAGGACTAATAAATGTATTTCAATTTCACAACAGATATGATCCTCAATGAAAGTGGACTCCAACCGGAAGTTCATGAACCCTATTTACATACATAACCAACGGCAAAGTTATTGTCCTTCGGAGCAAACATAACCCAAAATGATATGAGAGTTTTGAAATCAGTACTTTCTGGGGAGGTATCACACCAGACCATGCGTAAATGCAAGACCGTTATGCCATCTCCATGCTAATTATGTTTGACAGGTACCAGCATGTGACTCATATCATCCATGCTACGGGTCTGTCTCATAAATGAACTCTCCGAACTTCACCCCCTTTGCATGATTTGAAACCAATAACGCACAGGACGAGTGTGGAGGACATGGAGGAGGAGGAGGAGGAGGGGGGGGGTGCACTGTGAGCAGAAGGGACTAATAATTTGGACACTAGTCATCTATGCTACGGGTCTAGCTGTCTCCTCATTGAACTCTCCGAACTTCACCTCCTCTGTATGAATTGAACCCAAGTAGTGCACAACACTGGGAGCAGAAGGGANGACTAATGATTTGGACAAAGCATACACTTCCCTTGACTCATATCATCCACATAACGAGTCTGTCTCATAAATGAACTGTCCGAACTTCATCCCCTTTGCATGATTTGAAACCAATAACGCACATGATGAGTGAGGAGGGGGTGCACTGTGAGCAGAAGGGACTAATGATTTGGACAAAAGCATACAATTCCTGTGACTCATACCATCCATGCTACGCGTCCGTCTCATAAATGAACTCTCCGAATTTTACCTCCTTTGAAAGAATTGATACCAATATTTCACACGATGAGTGAGGAGGGAGGGGAGACACTGTGAGCAGAAGAGACTAATAATTTGGACAAAGTCAACAACTTCCCTTGACTAATCATCCTACGAGTCTGTCTAATCAATTTACTCTCATGGCCGTCTCACTTCTACTCAAAGGAGATGAGCAAAGTTGTGACAACTTGAGAAAATATCATTCAGAAATATATATCATATGCATATGATTATCTTAAAGAGTGGAAGTAAAAGGCCTTGCACTTTTTTTTAATTCACTAGTTGAAAAAATACATTTAAAAATTCATGAATAGTAAAAATCCTTCGCCAGCCATGTGTCTGCATTTTCACGATCTGGTAGCATGTCGAAAAGCGACATGTTTCAATAAGGTAAGCGATACCAAGGTTCATTTTAAACACTCGTCAGAAGTCTACGATATAACCCCTGATAATCCAATATATTTGAATAATTCCACGAGGATATCGGAGTCTGCGGCGAGTGAATCTTTTCCTGTTTTTCGGAATTTAAAGTTGTTAACTTCACCTGGAATTTCTGAAAGGAGGAAAGAAAACTAGACTGTAAGATGAATCAGAATTTTTATTTTTGGACAGGGGAGTCCGCACCTTCTTGGTTTTCTAGAAAATCCTTCCAGTGATACCGAACAATGATAGCTTTAATTTGGTTGGTTGGTTGGTTTTAGTTCTCGTAAAGTAAAAACCAACTCAAAATACAACGAAAATCAATATAATTGTATACATACAAAACTGAAACAAGTACAAAGATACATGATTGAAATGATAAAATTACGTTTGGAGCATTCCATGCAGAGCCATTAACACAATGGCTCTGTTTTTCATGGAGGTCTACCTCGTGTGTTTGTTAGTTTTGAATAATATTAAACTGCATGTAGACGTATCAGTATACTTTATTTGTATGTTTTCTTTATATAGTACGACGCAGGATCGAAAGAAGACTTTGTTTGAAGATCCAGACAAGTACATCATTAATGGGTATATAATTACCATGATTGCTGAAGTCTAAAATCAGTTGAGGCACCATACTGTCAACACAATTAGTATTTGAAAACCACCAATGATTTATTTACCAACCTGGTAGCAAACATAACCACCACCAGTAGAATGTGCACTATTGCTAATAATGTTTGTATATTTTCCTTCAATTTGAACCTCTTTTATGTTTGAAGTGATGCAAAGTTGTAATATTATCAATATTTGTATCCATATTGTTTGCTACGTGGATATTCTAAGTTATTGCTTATTGATTTCGTGATTTACTGAGCTCCAGTACTCTCTATTAAAAATAAATATTAAAAAATATCGTGCATTTTGCCGCGGTTCACTGAAAACAGTACATAATAATAAACGTATTTGGGAGTATCCAGATCTTATTTATTCAGTTATATCTAAATAATCATCAACCATCAGGCATACCAATTAACACCATTATCAATAGTACGTCACACATAATGTAACTAAGCACGAATTTAAGTCTCTTTTATTTAAACTTGCTTCTCTTAAAATGTCATTTTCTTTGGGTAAAATTTTGCTCAACTATTTTAAGAGTACATGTGTAAACTAGATAAAGAGATGCCAATCATCGTCAAACTGGGCAGCGATCCGAATTCCGGTAGCGAGTTTCCCCGGATGGATTCCCGTGGCGCCCCGCATGCAAAATCGTACCGAGGACGCGGCGCCAAAATACTCATCAACAGAACTCCTCCGCATGCTGGGGTTAAAGCACAAGTAAAGTTTTGGTAAAAGCGAATATTTTTATCGCCAAATTTTGTCTTCAAATCTATATAAAATGAAATATAGTATCATGAAACTGTTGCACAAAAGATTGTGCGAAAATTTAACAAGTTCTGGAAAGGCTATAACATAAAATGTGCAAAGTATATCAGTGTCGTGTCCCCCGACACTAATTCTTTCTTGATGAGGACAACTTCTCATGCACAGAATTGGATAGAAAATTTCAGAATTTCATTGTTGTGTATACGTTTTCATCATTCTATTTTCAAATATGAGAAATAAATTTGTATATGCCCGATAACAAGCAAAATATCGTTATAACCAAGAGAGGACGCTGAATATAATTTAACGGTCAAATTCAAATTTTCAAACGAATCGGCTTGTAAAATAAATTATGCTATGGTTACAAAATGTGTATATAGGAAATAAATGTCATGATAAACATCCCCCAAAATCATACTTCTTAATCTTTACCAAAACTAGATTTAAGATGACGTCACAATATGTGAGTAAAAGAATGTTGGCTGCAGATCCGCTCCCCTGGCTACCTGTGATATGAATAAATGTGTATCTCCGAATAGTAATGAATGATAAACAAAAGCAGTGGTGTATTCCGTTTTCAATTGAGAATAATGTTTTGCTTTCTACTGTGATGGGTATTCCACGCATGCGCGATATTACACTCGGAAATGATCAAACTTCTCCAGATTTATTGATGAACTACTGAAATCAACTGATACCATTTTATACTTTTCTCGTTTGGCTACGACTTAACAAACCAAGCGGAATATTATCTTGTACCCGATTAATGAAAATATAAAATTCATACCTAAAAATGCAGGTAAAAATGCAGGTCTAAAACGGTTCAGTGATTTTGTTCTATATGCCATAACCCCTTCATCTAGATTCAGTTTCTACATCAATGTATCATCTCATTTTGCTTAGCCAGAATTCATCTTCAAGTTCGAAAATCTCAAATATCAAGTTGTCTTTTCACAACTGGCTGCACGAGGCGAAATCCCTATGGTANGCATCCTCAAAAGTATGATTTCATGTTTTTGTCCGTTCCCTTCCATCGGCGGACATTAATCCTTGCTTTCAGCATTTAGGATTTTATCTAATCTCTTTTCTAATTAATGTATCATTACGAAGAAAATGTAGCAGCTATAAATGCATTTCTTATGAATGTTTAACACTTTAGGCAGTGAGATGTTTTTTTTTTTTTTATATCTGTAATAATTCGTGTACAAGGCAGAAATAGAAATGAACACGACAAACAGAAAGATCTACCATATTCAAAGCAATGTAACGTTGAGATTTTTTGTAGTAGAAACGGGGGGGGGGGGGGGGGTACGTTCCTGGGAGGTGTTTCACCAAGATAAGAAAGACTTTACGCACGACTTTAAGTTCGACTGATATCCCTTCTTGCGCGTAATCATTTATATAATATTGGATGGCAATAAATGGAATAGTGCAATATTCCCGGTATTTCATGAAATGAAGCCATCCAATATAATTATTATTATCTTTACATATACCAGAAGGCTGGTCACTGCTTTGCGCAAGCGTAAAATTGAAGCCGTACAATATGGCTTAATATTGTACGGCTTAAAACTCCCATATAGATAATAATTCCTAAGATTATTTATGCCGGATCAAGAAAGAGAAAATCGAGATGATCAGCAGATCCCTAAAAAAAAGGCTCTCACCTCAAATTTGGCACCCCCCCCCCCCCCCCCGGGAGCTGAAAGAGCTGACAAAAAAGGTAATCACCTAAAATTTTGCGCCCCCCTTTCAACGTTTCGTTTTGGCGCCCCCTTACAAGCACTTTTGGTTATCAAATTTTGGCGCACCCTCGCTCGGACCCGGGGGGGGCGCATGCGCATTCGTATACGCATTCATTTGCCATGTTTACAAATATGTACCTGAGACCGTGACGGTCCTCGTCGACACAAAGAAAAGTCCCAAAATTAATGCTCGATACGAGCTGGCCTCACAACATATTTCAGTAATTCTGAGGTATTCGTCAACAAGGTTAAATAAGGTTAGAATTGATAAATTTGTCATGTTTGTTGAATCTATTGGGAGAATTGGGAAGGAAAAACACGTGAACATGTGGTTTCCGGGCAAAGTTGCTGAAAACAAGGGAATAAACCCTATTCACTGATATACCGTTGTCATGACGAAGTTTGATTCATTGTTTTGCATTCTTGATGTATTTCTTTTGTCTCAAGTTTTCGATGAAATGCTTAAAAAAGAAAACTTTTATCCACCATGTATATATTGAGCTGTCTGAAGCATTTTTTTTTTAAATTGAAATTTAGGATATAAAATATCAAGTACAAAATCCGGATTTACTGACTTGATTGATAACCGAAACATTCGCCAAGTGCAATTCGTATTTAATGTATTTGGTGATATAACCAGAAAATTTGTATAATTTGTGAATGTGAAATTTCTACTTCTTTTTAATATTTTACAAAGCTATAAAACTCAATAATGACACTATACACACGATAGATTTTTTTAGTATCGACATCGAGAACAAGTTATCATTATGACCCATGTGGGTTCTCCTATAATTTAGGTAGATTTTCTGTTTCGAATATCAGTTTCTCCAAATGCATATGAGGTGCAGAATGTAATGCACCCTCAAGACATACCCATATAGTTAAGATATTTCTTCATGAAAAAGACATTGTTCTAGAAATAATGATCAAGCTGGTGGCGGAGACACAAGATGCAACTAAAAACAATCCAAGAAGGATTGACACTATTTCATCATTGGGATTTCCTTCATGAAATTTCCTAGAGAATAGATTAAAAGATCACAGCCTTCACTTCTATGAGATGCGTAATTTTTGTTTAGAGTTATGGCGCGGGCACATCATGAAAAAATTGGGGCATCAGTGTTTTCAATGATAGATACGTTATTTTTGGTGACAGTGGCGGCAGTGGTTGGCTTCGATTGTCACAAATAAATTGAATATTGTTGACGGGTGTTGCCCCCCCCCCCCCCCCTCTCACCCCAAAATTGTATGTTGCCAGCGGTCGATTTACATCGATGTTGTTCTTTTATTCTTTATTTTTTTTACTCCCCATCCCCTCCCCCGACCAACTAAAATATACTGTTACCGCCTCTGATCAGTAATAAAATATCGATGAGGATTATAATATCATCAATTATTATAGTAATAATAATAATAATGATAATAGTAATCATGATTGTTATGATAATAATAATAATAATAATAATAATAATAATAATAATGATAATAATGAAATTGATGATAATAATAACAACAAACTGACCAAAGGCAATCCCTAACTATAAGCTAAAACAGTTAAAGTTGAGACGTGTTTGTCTTCAAGAGGAACTTTTCAACGCGGGCCTTGAACTTCCCAAAAAGATGAAATTTAACCATTTGAATTCGGACTTCAATAAATAGACAGGCTTGGACCACATGCTAGCAGGCGAGCTACTTGTGAATATATCCCGCTGGTCCGGACTAAAGGAAGACAAATTTTGGACATGTTTATGTTGACATCCGTCCAGCTGCAGAACCTGATGCGTGTCAAGCTATCAATACAAAAATGGGAAACTTGATAATGATAACTAGACAATATTTGAAGAAAGGAGGCGCAGAGGCTTGTCTGAGTAGAAACAGGAGGATGAAAATGACACTGACATTGGCCTTCCAGTGATGCGTAGTTCGTTCATGATTTCAATGAAATGCGTTAGGACCAACTCACACCTTTGCATTTTTAGCCTGTGTCGATCAGGCGTTTTCAGAAACTTTAAAACGCTCCCCAAACGCGCAGTGTACGCTGATCAGACGGTAGATTGACGTTCGACTTGCGTTCAAGGAGTGTACGCCAACCGTCGGTCCTCCGTATGACCTGCGTCCAGGGAGTGGTTTTATTAAAAAAAAATAAAAAAAAAAACGCTGGGCCGATCAGGCTAATAATGCAAAAGTGTAAGACGGTCTTTAAAAGCATTGTTTAACTTTACTCTCTGTTTAAAAAAATGTCAACTGTCACATTTTAAATAATGCCTAAATGGTTGACGGTGTACGTGAACTAAATTATGAAAAATGTATGCTTTGAAATCAACGGTTTTTTTTTTTTTTGCTTCAGAATATCACCTACGGTACAGGCAAAATGTGCAGGTCTGGAATAAAGCGACATTGGTACACTTTATTCGATTCTCATGGATATCTTGATAGTCATCAATCTGAATGATAGGTGATACATCTTGATTTGATTTTATTAAAGTAACAAAATCAGAGTGTGTGACTTTAATGTGTGTCTCTAAATATCAAAAGGCAAATAGAGCCAGTAAGTTGTGCGACTCCTCTGCAATCCTATTATGATTTTTCGAAGAAACATCACAATTGAATAAAAATGTGTCAACACTTAAGGGTCATAACAGGAATAAACATTGGGACGATAAAAATATTGTTTCTTTTTAATTTTTCCAAGCTGTTTTCCTCATGTATATGCATTAGAAAAAAAAATCAAGCTATCTCCATCAGACGCTCCTCTCTGCAACATATATCATGTCAGATTTATTGACAACCATTCTGTAACATTAATGAAATATATTTTAATGTGAATGAAGTATTAACTTCATGACACAATGGTTGCAAGGTGCGGTATTTGTTATCATAATTTCTCTCATGCGAAAACATTTGTTTTAGCTGTTCAAACCAACGTCTATCACCATAAATTTCCCGGAACTGTTGGCATCCCTTGAGTGTACGTAAATCATACCCAGACTAATTATTCTTCCCCGTCCCCACTGGGCATGCTTTGGGACCAATCAAGTACAGTGAAACATCTTTAAAACGAGGTCCTTGGGACCATGAAAATTACCTTGTTATATCAGGATCCTCACTACGGTATATCAGGGTAAAAAACAAGGAACTATAAAGAGCTGGGACCAATAAGATCACCTTGTTATAATCAGTATCTCGCTATATCCGACCTCTTTATAACGAGGTTCCACTGTATTCATTCAATCTTTGACTCGAAGGCAGGAACGAAACATGAAATTATTTGAGCGGGTAAACTTCAAAGAAAAAAAGTCCCTTTCTGTAGCTGTCCCTTTTCAGTGATATGGTAAGTGGTGTTTAGCAAAACCTTGTGTTATCCCACAGGAGCTGTTACACTGATTGCAATCGATATTCAAAACTGATATTCACATAATTGAGAAATCATAAACCTCCCATGGGCGTTTTGTTGTAACATTCTCAATGTGTAATTTACGATAATGACGTATACTCACTTTCCACGTATAATCGGAGTCCCCCCCCCCCCTATCCCGTCCAGAATTGAGGATGCTCATTTATAGCGTTTGTCGAGCATCATTTTGCCAGAGAATTTCTGGAAAGCTAACAAAAATGTCAAGGGGCATTTTAACTTATATCTGGACATTTGATAACGAAGCAGGATTTTTTTGGGGGGTGGGAGGGGGTAGGGGATTTCTCCTTCTTTTCATTCCTGATCCTGAGAAGCTTATTAGAATGTGTCACATATATNATCAAATGGAGACTCGGGAAATGGAAACAGTAGACGGTCGTGAATTATTCTTGTTTACCGATTTATTTCTGCCATTTGCCAGCGCAATCACTCCACACGTTTCTAAATCGGTATGAACTCTTCTGACAATGTGATTTATCGATATGAAATTCCTTTATGCGATTTAAAAGTGTAGAATAGTAGGAATTGTTATCATGATTGCACTTTTGAAAAAAAAGAGAAATTATGGAGGAATTGACTTTGTCTTGCTTCCATTATAAGAATCGGTTTAATGTATTTTGACTTCGAATTTCTTTTATAAATGTGCATTCCCCTCTCTTTAAATCCTATCAAAAACTTGAATGTTAAATGTTGAATGTTTAATGAGTTAGCATAACAATAACAAATCTTTACTATCAGCCATTGGCTTGTACTGAAAGAAGAGTCTACCCAAAATAATATATTTCTTTAACAGGAGCAGAAAAAAATTAAGAATTTTTAAAGAATTGAAAAAATGAGCTAATCATTTACATTTAATTTTACAGACATTTTGCCAATTTGATGACATAATGGGCGCACTATTATACGATACTTTTCTTTATATATATGGTGACAGATTTCTCATTTCTACAGAAAGATACAATGTTTCTATGAATGTAAACATGCAAGTAGGGGATCTACATATATATCATAAGATATCGTACAGTTACAATTTTGAGGAAATCATATTTTGGGGGAAAGGCAACATTTTATAACATTGACATGAATACAATAAATGGTCAGTTGTGCACCTGTGACGTCATCAGTCATGTCAGTTGCCAATTTGTTTAGATATCTAAACATTCATAACTTCTTATTAGTTGTCCGAATTTTTCTCAAACTTTTTTGTGCTGTTTATTTGATTTTTCTGCTCCGGATGAAGAAATATTATTTGGGGGTAGACTCTCCTTTTAAATTCATATGACAATACCCCTCGAGCATATACTGGAACGATAGGCACCTCTGTAGAACAATGAATTTAATGTGTTATTTGAATCAATATCATTTGAATTCAATGTGAAATGTGAGAACATGGATGGTGGGAATAAACAAAATGCAATAAACAAATGGAATGAAAAAAAAGCCAACAGTCAGGTGTTTATTCCCTACAAAATCAACAATGTAGGAAGATATCATTGAGTTAATATATATATTCGAAAGGATGATGAATCCGCTAGGTTTGAACGATTCTTCTTTACAACATCAACTGAGCATTATACATCGGTATTGACCTTATACCGAGCCTGAGGTATTTCACTGGAATTTTGATATGATATTACTGCAGGATAAGAAGAAGATATTTTATGCACGCCTATATGCCTATTCATGTATTGTGAGCCTGCAATATCATTTCGACGAAGGGTTACACTTAAAAAAGGAAACTTTGAGAAATACAGGTTGTGGAAAGATAGGCATATGGAGAGACATTCTTACCGTGCTTACAATATTAGAGCACTTAATACTTATGGAATGTGTTCAAATTGTATGCACTCTTCTTTGTCAAACGCGCAATGACATTTGTTGACCTGGTATAAAATAACCTTATTTCAATAGAAGGAATAAGGATAGCATGATGGTTGTTGCAATGTTGGTCAAGCCACAATGTTTCCTAACCCGACAAAGTTAATCTTATTCAAATAGCATTCTGACTATAGGGTGGGGTGGTTGGTTACCTTCCCCCCCCCCCCATGCATGCAGTGTACATTATTTGATGTATGCAAAAAATGGCATATATTTTCAGCGCAGAAAGACTTCACCTTAAATGACCTCACCACGACCCCATTCCCTCTGTTCAATTCACCGCCCTCCAGGTTATTGGATGAAAGTAAAGTATGAAACCGGGTACCACTTCTTCACATCTCCATCCTCCCTTCCGTCTATTCATGAAAGGAGTACCGCCGACAAGGAATTGGATTAAAACATGACATAATCCTTTAAATCCCTTTCCTGATACCGCGGTCGTATATACAGCACGTGGTAAAACCACATTATGAAATTAATGTCATCTCTTAACCACCTACTCGTGGAGGTGGTTAATTTTCATTCTGACATGAATATGGTCCCCCATTCACACTACAATAATGATAACAATGAAAATTGTAATAATGATAATAATAATAATAATGATGATGATAATACTAATAGTTATATTGGCAATAATAATAATAGTAATAATAATAATAATAATAATAATAATAATAATAATAATAATAATAATAATAATAATAATAATAATAATAATAATAATAATAATAATAACAATAGTATATTTACGCTTCAAACGGGTATTTCATGGCGTTCAGATCTGCAGTTAAGCTGGCGATTAACACCCTGAAATTCTAGTCTAACATGCCATTAGGACTCTTTTCCATCATTCATTATTTTCATCATGTGTTGCATGATACGGCTATAACAAACAAAAAAAAAACGTCTGGTGCGTACCTGTCGTTTCACCGTTTAAACGTGAACAGGTTATGAGTCAATATCGGTCACATATTCGTGTTTAAAGCTAACGTATGCCTAGCATTAATCTAGTTTTTGAGCACTCGAAGTGCGCAAAAAGACACAGGGAAAACGTTTGACTGACGCATGATACGTTCGGCTTACACTAGACGTCCGCTAACGCTAGCGTCATTCACACGTGTCTTCGGAGCATTGAGACAGTCAAATGAATTACATTAACGATAGGTGTATGTAGGTTGGTTATGAGGATAATAGGCCTATATATTGGAATAATTTTTATAGGCAGCATGCAGATCAGTCTTTGGTATGTGAACATTTTCTGGAACGTTTTGACATTTCATTTTGATAGAAATGGGTACAAAACATAGTATGATTTCGTACAGGATTCTTTCCGAACATCTCCAACAAAATAAATTCCGAACCACAAATCACAATTAAATCCTAAATATTATCAAATTGTAAATATTGCTATAAGTCATCATTTTCGGACATCGTCTACTTCACATAATAGCATGATCATGACAGATTAACAACCGTGTTTATGGCACCTCAATCTTTCAGCCAATAATTCAACCTTTTTTCTCTAGTTCGGCGGAATTTAGAGAAGAATTGTGAGTCAAGATCACTTTCACTTCTCGAAATATGTTCCCAAATCTCTATTAAATCCAGATAAAAAGAAAATAGCAAACATAGAAATGAAAGACCTGTTTGGCTGTTAGCAATGAAAATTGAAAATGGGAAAAAGAAACGGGGTTGAAAAAGGCCGTGGAAGGACAATGAATAATGAAATCTAAGATGGGAATATTGAGGATAATTAGTGTTTGGTTGAGAAGAATGTAAAACGTTGTTTCTATGCAAAAGTTAAAATGCATCTTATTATATACTACAGCTTTTTATTTCTGCATGATAATTTGACTTGGTGCTTTTAGGGCTTGAAAAGAACAAATGGATAGAATAGCACATTAATTTATCATTATATCAGGAAAAACCGAGCAGATACAAAATATCTAATCTAAATGTTTAAGGCCTGGTCACATAAGGACCCAGAAGCAACACGATTCACGACTCTTTGTTTAGTTCAGAGTTAGCTGCCTGCAAACAAAGAATCGTGTTGCTTCCCGGGTCCTATGTGACCGGGACTTTAAGGAAATGTAAACCAGGGAGGCGTGGTTAGCGATGATGCAAAAGTAATTAATCGATGCAACGTATTCATTTCATTTTTGTCTGGAAGAAGTTGGAGAACATTGTAAACAAATGCTTCATATATATTGCCTATTCGAATGTGTTTTTTTTTAAAGACAAAGGTGACAAACTTGTGAACTCTTGCTACTTTAAGAAAGCATGTCTAAAAATCAGCTGAGGTGAACATTCAATAAAGTTGAAAGATTAAATATTGAAAATATTCTGTTAAGTTTCATGGTTTGATCTTTTCAAAGATGAGCATGATTTCGGGAGGACAGTTTACTAATAAATTATAATTTGCAACTACTAGCAAATCAGATTTTACTCACCGTCATTTAACAACCAAAATAGTATTTGAGCATGTTGCGACAACGAACTTTAATTTATGCGACACCGAACACTACCGAAAAATGAAATTCATTCGTTCACCCTGAGCAATGGTGAAGTTATAGTGTACTTTCACTACATCCCTATGTGCCCGAAAGCAGTTGACATAAGGTAGAATAATATGGGTTGTACAAATACGCCAAACTATAGGGACAAATAATTTGAACAGTTTGAATACCAGACTGTCACTCACTGCCTATATAAAGAAAAGAAAAACTTCCGTAACTTTAAAGTTTTCTTTTCTATTCAATTTTAAAGGTGCTTGAAAAAAAAACTGCCTTAGTGTACCGCCAACACTAATGCTTGAGAAATTCATTTAAATGTGTATTGAATAAATAAATCATTTTTTCTTATTGAAATGAGTTACACTTTTTGTTGTAAAAAAGACACATGCACACACAAAAACAAACACACACACACACACACACACACGCGCGCGCGCGCACTGTTGCTCGTAATAGTTCAATGTCCTTATCTCATGACTTTCTCCCCACAATATTATTATGAATTATATCAACAAATTAAAATGATTAATAATCTCTGATAACCACTGCTGTCAAAATCAATTAGATGCAGAACATCCTTACTTTGTGTCAGTTTATGTTAGTCATTTTTTATTGACAAAACAAAGGTAATTCTTAAACAAAAAGCATCTGTGACCCCCGATTGCAACTTCAATACCGGATCCCCCTTGGGCAATGTCTCTTCCACATGACATGCTCTAACCAAATAACCATGGGAACGGATTAAGGTATATCGTCGTCCGTACACAATAGTACCCACCTGGGACTACATGAAAAGGAAATATCAATTTTATGAAAATACCTGGCCTTCCAACTTGTCCGTCAACGTTAAAACGTTGAGTGGGAAGGTCAATGACACGTTAAAGGGTCACAGTGACGTCACAATGAGGTGCATGATGGTCAAACTATGAAACTAAAAAGTGTAAGGGTAAAATCATATCAGGTAAATGGACGGGCTAAAGGGCACAAGACGGGCACAGGGCGGCTTAAGAATTTTGGAAAAGGATGGGAGGATCCAAATAATAATATCTCAAAAGATTGAAAAGCAAAGGGAATTGTGCAGATCATATACGTCTAAATTTTAACTAAGTCAAAAATGCCTGATTGGCATGTTTCATACTTTCCCATTTACTTAAATTTGAAGTGGTGTTCTGACAGCTACTTTTTGTGATAGTTTTGCTGTTTCAGTTAAAAGAGTGTTATAATGTAACTCCCGTGTGTCATGTATGTGCGTGCTAGAATGACACCAAAAGTGCAAGTCAAATATGTCTTTCATGCATTTAGGGAGCTAAAGTACACATTTTACATTTTAGAATGCACTTGTAACTCGACTGACGGCTTCGATAACTGTAAACATAGATTTTGTAAATTTCAACCCTTTCGGATTAAATTTAAAAAAAAACAGATCCCGCCCGTGTCAATCAACACCTTAAAAATGCTAAATTGTACTTTTCCCAATAAAAGTATTGACAGTGAAAGGAAAATCTAAAGCGATCAGCTTTCACTGAAAACATAAAGCATAAATGTTAATATTTCAAAGACAAATTCAAGCAGTTAAATAATTCCTTCCTTTTTCTTCTACAAATTGTACCCCTAAAATGTGCTCCTTATATTAGCGGTACAATAAGCTACGATAAGCAGTAGGATTGTTAAGGCCCTACTGCACAAACTATTGCACAATTTATTACCCATTATAATCTTTAACACATACACATAAATATTCAGTATTGCATGACAAACGTCTTAAAACCCAAATTTAGTTCGTTGGTTACTGATCATTGTGGCGAAAATAGACAAATTGGAAGGAAACGCCTTTGTAACTCTTATGAATTTCATATTTACTTTTGATATGCAATTACAAATGTCACAGATCACATCTGTTCTCTTTATTATGCTTATCACGAGATGTCCTTTTAATTGTAGCTATCTCAGGGTTTCTTAGTTTCCATGCAACAATATAAATTGGCTACAATTACTTCGTGAATACACGTACGGAATATGTCAGAAAACGATGGTAGCAAATTGGTTGATGTTCGATGTTTCGAGGATTTTGATTAATAGTTTTGCAAGTATATCTAAAATGTCTGACATGCAATGTTTTGATTTACCCTTATTGACTTTGGGGCAAGCCACACAAGTCGAGAAGACAAATAGATCACCCCTTGATGGCAATCAAGACCCATTTATGTCATTTAGAAGACATTCTCCACTCATCCATCTCAAGACTATGGAGGCTCTAAAGTACACTACAAAAGACGTCATGTGGGTCCTGAATTTTGCGACCAGGTATTTCACCAAATCGTTCTTAAAATTATGACGACTTTAAGAACGCCTGGTATATGTTACTGAGTGTAGAATGCATAGGATACTCGATCGTTCAACACAAGAACTGATACCAGTCGTGTGTAAAGTCGTTCCTAAAGTCTTTCATAACTTGGTGATGCACGACTCTACGGAAGACAGATGTACGTCCCTTTCCCATGTGCCATCCAGGGCCAGGAATTATCATTAAGTGCAGGAAAGAGTCACCAGTCGTTCGTATGGTCGTGCGAACAGCTTTATGTAACACAATCCAAATCATAAACATGATTAATTTGCGATTTGGGACGTGAAGTTCATGACCTGGGACATAAGGTTTGTGAACCAGGACGAGAATTCTGTGCCGCAGTTCCAGTAGACTGCAAAAACACTGCAACCCAGATACGTGAAATGTGGGTTTGGGGACCAAACTTTACGACTTTGGTCACGAAACTCTCATTCTGGGTCATAATTTGTGACTCAGTTTAATAATTTGACATTTAAATTCGCAAATTTGACGAGCTGGTCGCAAAATACACGACGCCCGTGCATGTTCTATTGTTGAAGATACCTGAGAGTCACCATACCTTCTCCACTCATCCATCTCGAAACTACTCAGAGAAAGGATGACAGTCGTATCTAAACATGCATTACTATTCGAGTCAAACACAATTATCGTCAAAGCTGATGCTCCAATATCTCTGGTATATTTCGTTGAAGACCCCTTGCAATGTCTGACGTCACAATGCGATTAACCCTTTGAGTCATATTCAACAGACACCAGACAGTTTTACATTCGGCAATAGAAGGCAATGACTAAAAGCCCACTTACACCTATGCACATTGAGGCAGACGAGAATGGGAAAATACGGAAGCTTGAATAGTTCAACTTCTCATCTTGTAGAAGGCCCCGTGATAGTCTTCGCACATTGTCCCTTTAACGAAATGTAGTAATTTACACACAAAAGAGGTGTAAAAAGGATGCAAACCGTCTCAAAAAGGTGTAATATTGCAATCGATTCGTCAGCGTTTTTACGAACCGGCCTATAACTACGGTGGCGCTACTTGAACACGTAGAAAACCCGACATAGTGTCAAATACAATGACATACCACTTTAATTCATGTCATTTCAATAGGTTTTATTCCAATTGATCAATTGAATTTCTACGACTGGTTTGTGCAACCACCACTCGCTAGTAGGTCGGTTCGTAAAAACGGTGACGTATTGATGTACAAGCTCTGCCAAAAGGGTGTATAAAAGGCGAAATAAAAGGTGCTATATTGTACCTTTCGATAGCTTCAATATGTTATCATTGTCGCTTGATTTGTATCCACATACGCGTGAATCGAGCGCAATCAGAACAAATTAGGCAAGTGTATACCCTGTGAATATCTGTGCATTTGGGGACGGTTGGACACATCAAATTTAATTTGGTCATACATTTGCAATGAACACGAATGCGATAGTTCTTCGTCACGTAGTACATCTTCGTCACGGAGTACATAGGCGTCCGCGTTCACCTTGCGAAAGTACCCTCAGTCCCGATAGTGGAATGGCGTTCCACAATGTCCACAAATCGCTCAAACAATAAACAACATGGATCTGCATGTCACAACATTACAAGGATACCCAGGGTGGTATCCTGTCGTTGAGATTGTCAAGCTCGACAAGAATTATTAGGCTCAACTTCATAAATTAAGAGCAATCACCCTTCACTTCAAAACAAGCCAAGATTTGTATACACCATTTCTAACACGCGCAATCATAAATCTGCCATCTTTTTTTGTCTCATCGCACTCCTTCTTCTTTTTCTTTTTCTTTTTTTTTTCTTTTCCTTTTTTTTCTTCTTCTTCTTTTCTTGTTTCTCTTCTTCTTCTTCGTTGTTGTTGTCGTCTTCTTTTTCGTCTTCTACTACTATTAGTACTACTACTACTTCTACTATTACCATGATTACTTATACTAATATTACTACTACTACTACTACTACTCCTACTGTTACTACTACTACTACTACTATATCTACTACTACTACTACTACTACTACTACTACTACTGCTACTACTACTACTACTACTGCTACTACTACTACTACTGCTACTACTACTACTACTACTACTACTACTACTACTACTACTACTTCTACTGCCACCACCAACACTACTACTACTACTACTACTTTTACTACTACTACTATTACTACTATTACTATTACCACCACATCTACCTCTTTTCTTTTTCCTCGTTTTCTTTCACCTTCTTCTATTTCGCCACATCTTTTTTAGCTCTTTGTACGTTGGTATACGATACCAATCCTAATCGTACAACGTTCTTTTTGGAGGG